>JAODVM010011124.1:0-40298 GCA_025400095.1 Phenganax marumi
TTTGAAACTTATTTAATAGTATTTCATGATTGACTGTATCAAATGCCTTTTTCAGGTCGAGAAAGACAACTAAGTTATAAAGGCCGCGGTCCATGTTGGCATACCATTCATTCGTACAATCCAATAATGTAGTGGTTGTAGAATGATAGGGTCTAAAACCAAATTGATGCTTTGATAAAAGATTCTCTCGGTTAAGGTATTCAAACATTTGGTCATACAAAATTCTTTCCATAAGTTTACTCACAACAGGAAGGATTGAAATTGGCCTATAGTTGTCCAACAGAGACCGCTGACCCTTTTTAAACAATGGAATAACCCTTGCAGCCTTCCACTCAGAAGGAAATTGATCCGAATCAATAGACATATTAAAAATCTCAGTAAGAGATGGTGCAATAGCAGGAGCAGCAACTTGCAGAACCCTAGCGGAAATTTTATCCATTCCAGTCGCTTTAGAGGTAGACAATTTGACTAAAAGAGTGTAAACTAACGTTACATTTACTGGTTTAAATAAAAAACCATTACTAGATTTTTGCTGAGTAATAAAATCTCGAAAGTTGACGTCATTATTAGTTGGAATAGATTCAGCAAGTCTAGGACCAGTAGTGCTGAAGTAATCGTTGAAAACCTCAACCAGTTCCTCTGTTGATGTTACTGTTTTTCCTGGTAATTTAATTTCATTAATCATGGTTTGTTTCCTGTTTCGACCTAGTATATCATTAATTGTTCTCCATGCATGTTTAGGGTTCTGTTTATTACTAAATTTCCGTGAATAATAATCATTTTTAGCAGACCGTAAAGCTGCATTTGCAGCATTTCTAGAAGACCTGTATAGTTTCCAATCATCTTCCTTGTTTGTTTTTATTGCTTTACGCTTAAGAGCATCTCTTTTGAATAACTTTTTCTTTACTTCACTATTTGCCCAAGGAACATTACCCCTTTTTCTAAGTCTTTTTACTCTTATAGGGGCATGTTTATCCAGCACCTGTAGAAAAAATGTTTTCCATATCTGGGAGTCGTTAGTCTACTTTTAAAACAAGTTACATCAAAAAACGCGGGGTCAGATCACATCTTTTAGAAGAATTCAATAGTATTTACTTGCCGGGCACGCTAAAACGGCACATTGGACATCGAGGGAACAAAACGACGAATACCTTGTAACATATCCGAGACAAGGTTAAGACAGCAAATATACGAGCTCGAAAAACAAGACATGATCGAGCGTGTAGCTGACAACGAAGCAGCTCCTAGGGTTTGTCATATATAGTAGCGGCCCCGATGATGGAAGATGTTCTGCTTAGTATCTACGTCGACATGAGGCTACCAAACGAAGCAATTAGACGGGTGCGACACTCAATACTGACTATGAACGATGTAGGTCTTTCATTCAATGGTGTGCAGGATTCTTCCGAATTAGATTTAAGCCAGGCTTACCCTCAGCTTGAACTAGACGAACAATCTAGATGCATTACAACCTTTAGCATGCAGTTAGGATTATATGCATGAAAGAGAATAAACCATGGAACTAACGCTGTCACAGAGATGTTCCAGTACACTCTTCAAATGGCACTACAAAGACTTATACAGGTGTCAAAAATATCGCGGACGACATATTCATATTTGGCTCAACACGCTGTGAGCATAACAAAAAGCAGCAAATATACCAAAGATTTTGCGACGATTACTGCCCCCTTGCAAGAACTAACAACGCAAATTTTCGTTTTGAGTCGTCTGAAACAAAATGAAGCAGCCTCGCAAACTTAAGCAGAATCTTACCTCGGCCGTGCATGTCGTATTTCGACAGGCGAAAAGATACTTACATTACTGTATATGCTAATCCGGTAGGCATCTCAACCATCCTAGCACAGAAACCGAAACATACAGGTGGCGATCAACACCAGACTATCGCATTATACGCACATCGAGCACTGACAGACCACTGAAAAACAGTACTCAGAGACGCAAAAAGAAGCACTGGCTATTGTCTAGGCAGTTGAACACTTCCATCTATTCCTCTTAATTTGGAAGTGAGTTAACACTGGTCACCGATCATAAACCCTTACAGCTAATTTACGGTAAATGCACAGACGAAACGTCGGACTCATTGAGAGATGCGTCCTTCGCTGGCAACCGTACATTAAAGGTCGTGTGCAAGTCAGGTAGCAACAAAACTACATACTATCTTTAACGTCATCCAACCGCTGAACAATGTCGAAAACAAGACACGATGACAGAACAATATATTAATTTCATAGTGATTCATGCGCCAAAAGCATTGACTTTGGCCGCAATTGTTGAAGGAATTAATTCCGATGCAACGCTAACACACAAGTTCGTTGCATCTGCTCAAATTTAAGAGTAACTATGGGTGCATTTCATTTGAGTAACCTGGAATCATTTTTATGGTAGTGTTTATTCGATTTTTGAGTAAACAATACTCAGATTTATGAGAACAATTAAGTCGAAAACTTGAGTGCATTCTACTCCATTTCTTGAGTTACTTTTACTCCATGTTAACTATAGGTGCATACATTTACTTACAATTTTGAGTAACACTTACTCAGAATTTTGCAGTGCACGCAAAATAGCTGCCGTCTTGGAAAAATAGTTGCCCAAGTTTTGTTTTAAAGGTAGTTTTTCAAATTCTTTGCTTACCGTATGGACATTTCATTTGATGCAGAGGTCTCTGAGCAATGAAAGAAAATGGCCTCATATATATGAATGTGTATTAGAACTTACATTGAAAAGAAGCCAATCCAAATATTGTACAGAAGCAACTTTTTTCACGGTGTACTGTCAACGGAACCGCGGGTTGTTCGTTTGGTAGCCATGGATAGACAGCCCGTTTTTCAATTTGGTGCGATGAATTCTGGCATGTATAGGCAATGCTGAATGATAATGTACCCGCTAAAACCATTACTACGGCAGCCAAAATAATCCCGACAACATGAGCGGCAAGCGTGAAGGCCAACTGTAAAATTAATTTCATGATTTAGATGACGATAAAATGATGCAGCCAGCCCATCAACTTCGTCATATTGTGCCTATATTTCTACCTTCATGTACTGTGAAAGCAATAAATTTGTAAAAAAAAGTACTAATGATAATGATCTCGAGCAAGGAAGCGAAGCGCTTCGAGACCGGTGAGATTTCTAATTCCCACCAAACACATGCAAGTCATTAAATCAGGTTCTCTGAAGGTTTGTATGTTTGAACAGTATGTGTCAGTTATGCGCAACAAAAGCTTTCATACATTTTGAATTTTTCGTATGAGACGTCCAAATTCTTCACAATCTTTTGACGTTAGAAATAACTAAAAAAGCTGCTGGCGGCCGTCGAATTAAGTTTGCATCAATTACTGAAACGGCGTATCTTCGTCGAAAGAGCAAATTAAAACAAATGAGAAACAACAAGGAAATTCATAACTTTCTCGGATTGCTAAACAAAACCATGTCGCCACTGTGTTATTTATCAATAAGCATACTTTTTACGCCAAATGAGTTTGGCGATTCAGGAATGCGAAAAGATTTAAAATCAAAGAAAAAACTATTAATGTGGTTGACGGGGTTCTGATGCGCCTTTCTCCACTGAGGTTGTAGGGTTGATTCTCAGCGCGGACTTAACTTTCTCTTGCGAAAAGTCTGTCAACTACTGTGCCGAAAGTCGTAGGTTTTCCCCAGGTACTCCGGTTTCCTCCTACAGGGACAGTTGACAGGGTGAGCTAGGATAAACAGACTAAGAAAGTAAAAATTGATTGTGGTAAAAATACACAGTCTAAGGTAATATGTATTCATATACATAATGTATACATTAGAAAAACCTAGTCGAATAACTATAAGTAAACTATCGAATCAATAAAATCTAATCTAATGGCTTGCTAACTACTTCAACCGAATACGAAATAAAATTGGCTTTTAGACTTACCAGTTTAGGTAGCTTTTTGATTGCAGTCACTAAACACAAAACACCAGGGATTGCGAACTAAACCAGAGCAAAAAAGAAGTAATACAGTTAGTTCATCACGTTTCACAATGGAAATTGAAATGCTCAATGAGCATTTTAACTAGAAGACAAATCGTGAAGTGGTAATTAATTTGACCTTAATGTCCAAATTTACTACATGAAGACAGAACAAGGCAATGCTGACATTTACTAATATAACAGTTTTTGAAATTTCCCAGGAAACTGGTAAGACAAAGTAATTACCTCTCAGCGAATTTATACGATAGATAACGTAGACATACATATAGGTAGGTTGTATTGATGTAAGTTGTAGAAATTTGCTGTGTTACAATATTGTGCTGAATTATTTACCATTGCACTTGCTACTAACGTATGAAAGTGAAAATAGTGCAGGTTGCCATATTGAAGAGAATGGCATTTTAACTGTTTCTCGGGTGGTAATCACTTCACCGATAATCCATCAGCGTGGTGAATGTCGTGTAATTTTGTTATTCAAAAGTGTTGTTAAGATACCGTAGGAGCTATCTCACACAGCGTCGGGAGTGAATGATAACAAAGCTCCCATGACGTCATGTGAGCGTGAAGTAACGCTAGCGTGAACGTTGTCGGACGTCTGCAAAGACATAGCGAAGGAGCAATTGAAGATAATTTATTTAGAGTATCCGAACACTTTTTGGTCTCTTTGTAATCGGCAGTCATGAATCGGTCTCTGTTCTTATCAAGCATTCGACGTGCAGTAATAGCAAGTCGCTTTTCATCATTGGTACTCGGAAGAGACCCAGATATTGGACATTTCTGCTAACATCTGTGTTAAATCTTCCCTTAGAAAACACGTTCTGAAGCGACGTAGTTACGACGGTTAAGCTAGACTGATACCGTGACACTTTAGTGAATTTCGCAACAAAAATAGTTGTTTCTGAGATGATTGAGAATATTATACATAGTAAACAGTATCTCGACAACGAAGACTACAGTTAACAAAATTAGCCCGTCACGTGCCGTTACATTAAGTACAGTCACTATCATCGAAGTACTATCTACAGCATTTTCTGTGAAATTTTGTTCAGGTTTCTGCTCCCTATGCATTGTGCTGTACGTCACATTGTAAAGGGTTATTGGTGATTAAAAAGTACTAGTTATTTCAATTTCTTTCGAATTATTTTCCTCATTCAATTTGTGTAGTCTATTGCCCAAGGTGATATAGTCTGATGTTGCGGTAGATTTAACAATTGACATAATTAACTTGTGGATATGATTGTTTTCAACTGCACTATGCAGCACAGTGGCGTAGATAGCGGTCCTGCTGGTCCAATTTCCCCAAAAATAATAATTTGCGCTTTTAAAAACTAACTAACATGTTTTCTTGTTTATCTCATGCTTCTAGAATTAATAGCCGTTTTTCTTGACTGTGTTATATCATTTCCACCAAAAATTTTCCGCTTTCTAAGCTACTTATGTCTGTTACCAAGCAACTGCAACGCTAAATAGGTCACTTCCGGCCAATAGATTGATTAACACGCGTTTCGTGTTTCACTCCTGCTATTTTTTTCAGGGCAGGAGTTGCTGTATTATTTTATACAATATCATCCTGGTCTCCAATTGGATAATCAGTGCTGCGCATGCTCAAAACGGACTTTTTTTGAAGCTGAGGTCCTGCCATCTCAAGAAGGCAGGAGTGGAATTTGACGTATTATATTTTCTAGCGAGCTTTCCGCGTGAACGAACACACTTCGTGAAGCGAATAGTTGTAAAAGTCGATATTGTCTTTCTTGGGCCATTTGATTTGAGTGTTTAAACAATGGTATTACCAAGCGTGGCAAAACAAACTTCTACAGAGGCCGATATCGTAAGCGATTGTTGAAGAAATCAGTTTCTGCTCGATCAACGGCCGAACTGTTGTTGTGAAGCAGGAATGTTGTTGTTGTGATGGCGTCTGCTATAGAGCGAAGCAGTCATTATATAATTTCTACTACTGCTGAACTTCATTTAGTCGGTGTAAAATTCAAACACTTTTTCTATAATGTGATAATTTTTGCCCATTTTGGTGCTCGTACAAGTTGAAACAGATACGGAAAATCGGAAATACTATTGTCAGGTCGCAGCAAATGGCATTTCCAGAGTTGTAAATTTCAAAATTTTCTGGGGGAGCATGCCCCCAGACCCCCCTAGGTTGACTCGCGCCTTTGGCGCTCCCTAACCCTCCGTATGGCAGGACCACACAATATAGGCTGGCTCCACTGGTGTTCAGTGCCAGTGCGTTGCCTGTCTGAGTTCATTACATTTGAAGAGAAATAGCGATAGATACATTTGATCTACCTCGATCTACCTATTCAATAATAGCGAACTTAAGATTTGAGAGGCGACAATCTACAAGACATCACGATCGATAAAAGGCTTGGGGAGAGAACGGCGTCACAGACGCGGAAAATTTAACTTAAGAACTTTGAAACGCTTCAAAGATGGCTGCCCTTGCAAACGTACAGGAATTGCTTGTCGAAAATGAATGCACTTGGAAAGGTCAAAAGGTGTATATTTAATACTTATTAGGGTGATAAAAGCTTATATTTTCTTGAATTTGAAGAAAAAATCTTGTAAACAGTCTTTTGAACTGAACAACACATTAAAAATCTTTTGCTTTACTTACGTTTTCTTCACAACGTCAATACACAATTTCTCACGTCCTGATGTAAACACAACGCGTCGTAAAAATATTCGCGCATGCGCTTTTGAAATTTGCTATTGCAAAATCACTTCCGGTGGCGTGCCAGAACGGTCGCGTCTCAAATCTTAAGTTCGCTAATACCTGAAATTGTCTGTTTATATATATACTAGCATATTACAATTTCTTCATACTTAGTTGATTTGAACATAGCAGCCGGCTTTTCATAGTGAATATGTATTGCCATCTATGTAAATAATAAATATGACAAAGATATTATTCTTATTCATTCCTTGATGATGCTCATCTGTACAATGTTTTTAAAAGCCACACCTATTAACCACGTTACTTTGATCACGCCTACTTGACCACGCTCAGTTATCGGAAAATTTATAGCTTTGCCCCCCCTTAACAAATTCGTAGCTACGCCACTGGCTGGTGAGTAGAAGATGAGACAAATATTGAGTAATGACTGTACTGGTGATTGGTAATTCACGAGTTTAGAATTCTGGCTTACGAATTGAATAAATTTATGGTACTAGGCAATGTACGTTTTTACGGTTGAATTCGCCCGAGAGGACAATATTTGAGAAATTATTTGGTTTTTTTATTCCATTGCTGTATTTCCCCAGGAGGACGCAGAAACTAGTCTTGAAAAACAATCATAATATTAGATACAACGACACAGTCATGACACTAGTACTGAAGAGTCAAACGCTGCTAAAACCCGGCTAACGCGCCAAACGGCTCGTAAGGAAAAACAGCTCTAATATGAATCAGAATAAGGCTCTCACCTATCTCACAGCCATCCGGCTAGGATTTCAATTGATTATAAGTTTTCTTCTGGCCAGCCACCCGGCTACCAGTTTACAGCACACGCTACGGCACTTGCATCCGAATAAAAGGTTCTGCTAAAGGTAGTTTGCGAATTCAAAGTACGACAATTTGCGGCATTGATGTGTGCTTGCCAAAACTGTAGCTCTAAAATACAGTATTCTAGGGTTTTTGTTATGCGACGAGGCGATACACTAAGTGTTCCACTTCTGCCGTCCCAACTTAGACCCAGCCATGTAATGACTCTAGTAGGCTGCCAAACCGACTTCTCATCGTTGGCGACCAACCCCGCAAGGTCCAGGTCGCTACGTATGATGCTAGAATTACGAGCAGGTGATTCTGAACCTTTTTCTATATCGAACCCGTCGTTCGGCTAAGTCGTTAGACTAAATTAGTAATCCCTTGTGCGCGCCAGTGTTTTACCATAGGTCGTATTAATTCGGTAGATATATGTGGAGCGGATGTCAGACCGAAAGGTAGTACTGTAAACATGAAATAACTGGGTTTCTGCCCATCCAGTATCCAGCTGAATCCCAAGTAAGGTTGATGTTCTGTAAAGACGTCTAGATGATAGTATCTACTTTTCATGTCAAATTTGGTAAAATATGTATCTTTGACGACTGGAGAACAGCCATCCAATGCTTTGATAAATTTTATAGACTGTTTAGAAACATAACTGTTAACGTAACGCAAGTCTAAAATAAGGCGTTTCTTCCCCCCTGGTTGGATGGACACAGACAAAGGACTACACACCTGTAAAACAAGAGGACGCTGTACCTGCACGATTCGCTTTGAGAAGAGTAAGTCCGATATGGAGTCAATAACGAATTGTCAGTTATTTAAAGCCGAATTGGGAGATATTTAAAGCTGATTGATTGCTAGGAAAACATGCAGGAGGGGCTGAAGTGTAAAATGGGATATGTATCCACTTCATATAGTATTTTTGATAAAATCCGACGCCCCAATGTCCTCCCAAAATTTTATATGCGAACTAAGTGTACCTTCAACTACAGGTAGACTGCTAGTTTTTTCGTTTCGTGGACTCGGTCAGTTCACATGCGTCAATAAAATGCTGTACCTGAAACAAATCATGGTGATTATCTTGTAACATATCTACATCATCCGGTTCTTGTTCACACCGAACCACCTCCCGGGTCAGGCTGGATGGGCGTGGCTGCGAGCTTCTGATGGAATCCTAAAAAAATCCAAATCACGCACAGTTATTTCTCCAGTGGCCTTTCTTTCCGCATCGGTAGCACAGATCTGATGGACTTGGGACTCTACAACCTAAAATAAAAATATTCACAGCGGCAGAAGGAATAGGACGAAAAAACAAAAAAACGAAATACCACGTTTTTTTTTGTTTTTTAACACGCCTAAATTAAGCTTTGTCTTTGCTAGGTAGCGCTCGACGTGATGTCCAGGACACGGTTTCTCTTGTATTTATACCTCATTATCATGCAAATGCGCTACAGCGATTTGCACGCCGTCATGCATGCTGCGTTTCCATACAAAGGAAAACACCATTACCGTTTGGATGTATGCGGCCAAAGCAAATCACGATACCGTCTACACTTTCTTAGCTACATGTACCGGGTGGCGCACAGAATGTCCTCTTCTTTGACTCATTGAAATAAAACTCGTGTTATATAGCTGTGCATTATATATGCATGTGGTCGGGTTTCCCCCCAAAACAAAATTCGGAGTGAGGAACGCTGAAATGGATGTAAGAACATCAGTGAAGGACATATGTAAGATACAGTAAAGTATTGCGAAATAAACGTTTACGACTTGTAAATAAAAAGATAACGACAAGATTTGCTAGCAGTGCAAACGAAGCTTGAAAAACACCGCATGAAATTGAGGTATGGATCAAGGGACGAATAGGTGCGAGCGTGAACCCATAGGTGTTACTATTCACCTTTAAGGATCGTAGTAAAAAACGTTAAGCGTTCCACAAAAACTCCATTCAGTTAAAACTCGTGTTTGCTAATGAGAGCATATTTATTGAACATTATCTGGCGATTTTGGCTTAAGTCATCCCATACTAATAGTGAGCTTAAGTAAGCAACGTTTCGACAACACGAACAGCATGAGCAACGTCAAAGGACTGGGTCAAGAACAGTGATTGGTGGAAAACATCAATTTTACTTCCGGGTGACATCCGTGTTGTCGAAGACGTTCTTTGCTTCAGCTCACTGTTGACATACATTTACCTCGAACGTTCAAAACATTTAATAATAGGTCTCTATTGCTCACATCACAGCAATGATGACTGACCGTTTCACTTGTATTACCAAAAGAGTCCTTTGCGGTAAAATACCTTGCGCTGGTTGGCTGAAAGTTTTAACATTTACCGTTTACAAAGTGAAATAGCAATACATTTAATGTAATGTTTTCCTGATTTCAAACAAGTATATTAAAACGTTTATATTTTGATTCGTACTCATTCTGAATACAGCAGTTTTTCCATTCAGTAGCCGAATTTATGTGTCGAATAGGAAACCTGTTGTAGACGCGAAACTCGTGGTAGTATAAATATATGAACGGGAACAACTGAAGAGCTCTCCATCTTAAGGAAACCTTCTTTGTGAAAAACATTTTTATTCTTTTATAGTTTATTAGAACTCTGCACAGTTGAAAAAAATTTTGAAGCTCGGAAATACTCTAATCCTGGCTACACGTCTGCAATGTATGCTTAATGTTGATTGGTTTAGCTACTTATGTACCGTAAGAAACAATAGGGATTTGGGCGCAATCGATAGGATGAAAATTAAAGAAAATGGAATTTATGCGCGAACCATGGCGCGAATTAACACTTTCTTGTAATCCTAGATTTCAATGAAGAGGTAATATATTCCCACTGTTGATTGGTTTAGCTTCTTATATACAGTAAGAAACAATAGAGATTTGGGCGCAATCGATAGGGTGAAAATCAAAGAAAATGGAATTTATGCGCAAACCATGGCGCGAATTAACACTTTCTTGTAATCCTAGATTTTAATGAAGAGGTAATATATTCCCACTGTTGATTGGTTTAGCTGCTTATATACAGTAAGAAACAACAGAGATTTGGGCGCAATCAGTAGGGTGAAAATCAAAGAAAATGGAATTTGTGCGCGAACCATGGCGCGAATTAACACTTGCTTGTAATCCTAGATTTCAATAAAGAGTTATAATATGCATAAAATGCAGACCGATTTCAGTTTTTGGATATCTGGTCTTGTTTGGGATATCTGTTCTTTTTCCAAACACGTGGCATCATACGGTGACTCATTTAAAACTCATTAGGATGCCTTACTAGCCAGGTAACAATTTAAATGAAATACTGCTTATGATCTGTCAATAGTAACGCCGACAGCACCGATTTTATTAAGTTTTGGGCTTTGGTAAACACAGCATTAAGTTCTATGCCTATCCCAACTCATACTTAATCAGTTTAACAATTATTATATCCCAGAATCTTTTGACTGTACTATCACCATTTTCTACATATTTATGGTTGAAAACAGGAATACTCGCTCAGCTGTTAGGGAGTTGTACCAATTACTGTATCGAATTGTGTGTCAATATATTATCTGTAAAAACATCTGCGTACTAGTTAAATGTCGCTGATGAAAAGTGTGCAATCTGATAAGCATTTCAACTTTTAACCTCAGTTTTTTGCTGGATGTTACCATTGTCGTTAAACACGCCGTATTTGGTAGCACGACACATAGCTATATGTTCTTTAATTAAAACACTTTAAGATCTGTTTCTCAGTTGCTCGATCGGCTTATGAAACTAAACCTAACAACCACACATTTTAGAATCTTGACTGCCTATTACGAAAGAAAAGGTGAGTTGGTGAATGGCACTCAAGGGATCATAACTCCTCCGGAGTGTTTTGGCTCGTCACTGATTTCTTATCATGACCACTTATTGTAAATATCTTTTTAAAAAAACCCCAAACAACGCAAATCAGCAATTTATGTACTACCTTGCAACATGCATGGAAGGACTAAAAGCTTTACTTTACGAGTTACGACATATTCTGTCCACTCCTTTTTCCAATGTCACACAAGTTTTATACTACGACAAAGTGCACAAACAAATGCCAAAAAACTATACAATCTCATCCACAAATCAAATGGCGGGGTATGCACCACAGCTTGTGCCAATTACAACCACTCTTACAAAACGAACACGATATACATTTCTCTTTAAATTATCTAATGCCATAACTAAACAAAACGCACACAGTAGCGCACAGTACTGATAACAACAGGATTTGAACAACACGAGTTACGGGGTGTTTTACCAGACAAACACAGCTAGAGGCCTCTATGTTCTAGGTTTGTCTACGTGATAAATATTCAAAGCTGACTTATAATATTTATAAAGTCTCAGTTGTATAGTCCTTTCATATGTCCATCATTTCTGTTAACGTTCATCCACGAAATCCGCTGAATATTCGCTTTACTTCTAGCCATACGCCTGCATGACTGCATCTATTTACATATGCGAATGAGATGCCATTGCAGGTCGGTTTGGCGAGTGGTTTGCTTGTTGGCCTACACTAATGCTGTAGTATGTCGATTTCAGTTTGATATGAAATGTACGTAGCAACACACTTGGCACAAGAAGTCGTTTTCTGTGACCACCCGTGTACATCAAACACTGAGTCACTGACTCCCAAAGAATCTAATTAGTTTTCAATACCATGATGACGCTCGACTGTCAAAAATTTCACCACAGCTCTTCTGAGCACGCTGATTTCATTAACTTTTAATATATTGTGAAATGAGATTGATGACTCTTATTTTTACACAATATTATCTGTTTCATCTTATAACGTGCCATACCGCTAACAAGTTGTTTCTCTGTTTGTTTTTCGCAGTAAGAAAGTGTATATCCAGCTATTGCGATCCACGTGACTTCCATACTAAATTAATCTATTCTTCAGCTATTCAACCAGGTTAAACATCGTTAAGTCCCACTCAGATGAGCACTTTTTCCCACACGTATTATTTCGTGAACATCATTGAAAATTAAACGACTTTGCATTGACAAAATTGGAATGAGAGTGAAAAAAATTTCATATGTAGACGCTCTAAGCTGGGATGTTTCAAGTGTTAAAATTCCCATGCGCCCTTTTGCAGAATGATAAACTTTTCGCTGATTATATTGCGCGACATGCGTGAATCAGAAAAGGTTGCCGCTTAAATTGCATTGCCACAAGCTAGAAGTGCGTCAGTGTCGAAGCATACAAATGTTCATCCGCTTGGCTGGTGCCATGACTTAAGTTTAACAAACAGACTCTATCTTTCAGCAAACCGGCTAATAAACAATTGGCGGTGGCCTATGGAAAGAAGTGAAAAGGAGTGTGAAAAATGAACGTCTGTGTACATGCGGTTTTGGGCCGCAAGTACAAATGGCCTGCAAGATGATCGAATTTTTCCCTTTAATTTGTAACTGAAGCAACGATTTGTTTTAGGATAGCGTGACAAGAGGATTGACCGGATTTGGACATTTTCTCGCCGTTTGTGTTGTTTGCGCAAGTGTTGACAGGTCACGGAAATGTGCAAAAAACACATTTGGAGAATCTACTTGGCGCATTAGCTAGATTTTCTGTGCTTCCTCCTGAAAAAAAATCACAAATGTTTGGTTTGACTTATGCCATTAATAACAATGTGTTGACTCATTACTATAAATAACAATGGACAGTTGACAGATACACCCAAGTGATCATTTTTGTCAAACTAACAATGCACGGCGGTCATGCAACTGATGCAAGGTACTTGTGAGTAGGTCAAAGACAATACATTTCTAAAGATTTGGATAAATAGAATAAAATCCTTGATACTCGGAAATGGGTTGGCACAGCAAGATTAGTCTACGTGGCTTTATCTGTTCAGAAGTACTATACGATTTGCCAGCCAGATTCTGTCGCCGATGATCGGCGACGTTTATAGTTGTTGATCACTCCTGCATAACATCCTTTGTCTCTGGGTAATAATTTCCCTCCTTCCATGAGGAAGAATAAGTCGCAAGAGCATCGCCGACCATCAGCGACATATGAAAACCAGGCTTAATAAGAATCTCGCTAACTCGAACTCCCCGCTAACTTAAACAGTTCTCATATTCCTTGGCAGTATGTACCCGTTAAGTCGAACGTATTGTTTGAAACGCGGTCAGGACATAGCATATTGACAAACAATTAATTAGCATACGCCGGGTATTGCAACGCGAACATTCTTCAGCAAATCCAGTGGAATTGCAACGTTGGGAATTGTTTGTGCCATTTCGTACCATTTTATAAAAATATTTCCATTTTTAGTCTGGTGGCCGGTTTGGCCCACAGTTTTGTATTAAGTCTTTCAAAACACGAAAAAATCGGCAACGTTCGCCGTGGCGACGGACCACGTGAACAAAAACCCAAAAAAGGTAGATTCTGTAAAACACAGACTGTTATTGCAGAAGACTGTAATAACGCAATTTCTGAGCAAAAACTTCTAGGCACACAATTTTCTAAAATGCTGCAATGAAATTAAAAAAAAATATTTCTCTTTCTCCTCGATAGCAAAAACAGTACATTTTAATCATAATGAAAACTTACTTGTTAGATATGGTTACTAAGAATCGGCCGTACAAAAGCGGAAAAAAAGGAAGAGTGAAAACTTTTGAAAAGTCTACGAGTGTCTTTCCAAGTTGTAGTATACGCAGAAAACCTACATGTGCAGCTACGCCTCTGCCCTGTTACCGGCTACATGTATATTTGATTGACTATACAAAAGCATCGGTATCACTAGTTGCTGTATTCAGCGTTACCAACTGTAATTTAGTAAAAATCCCAAATAAGCTCCCAAATATTTTGAGATTCCGGTGCAAAATACCGATTTTCCCACTTTCATTCCCAGGCTCGCAGCTTCTGCGGAGCCTAGTCCCCAGTCCTCGTAGTGTGCGTTTAAAAAATTTCGAGATTGCCCTTTTGAAAAAAGATCCCACAAAAATCCCAATTGCTTCAAAAAATGCCGAGATCTCTGGATAAAATCCCGCCTTGGCGACTCTGCCTGCATTCTGGTTGCGTGCGTGCTTGATCCTTTGTTGGTCTTTCAATAAATGAGACGGTCCTTTAGCTGCATTTTTCAACTCAATTATCGCCTATCAACATGCTAAAATCATAGCGTGAATTAGGTGTTTCGCGGAGATACGGTAATCCACATCTAAAGGCGCTGATAAAAAACACTTGGTGTGTTAATTGAATTTGAAGGACGAAAGGCTCACGCAGACAGTCAGGCAAGGCTATAAAAGATGCCTGGATCACATTCCGAAATAACCGCTCATGTTGGTGTCGAAGTGAGAGAAAGGGAAATGTTACAATGAAGCCGAAAATGTGGGATCATAATATATAGACTGATGACCTTTGCATGTCTTTTGAATTTTCTCAATAAAATATAAATGAAATTCACAAGAATAAATATAAGAGTGAGGTGGTGTCGCACGGCACTATTCTACCCGCGGTGTTTTACCGAAGCGGTTCTACCTGAAAATTACAGCGTGCAACCACGCGTCCCGCGCGATGCCTGCGTGCAGAAAAACGCAGTGGCGTCTAGGGGCGAGGTTGCCACGCGAAAGCGTTGGGCACGAGCCCGGTTTTGCTGTCTGTGTGCCCTAGCAAATCTGCATGTTGCTAATTTGTTATTCAATATTCACGGTGTCGAGCAGTCACTTGTTCCATATTTGTGATTAGATACAACTCAAGAGCACAGGTTTGTTTTTTCGTCTTTATGAAAATCAATGATAGCTGCTTAACCTCGGCTGGATTATATTTTAATATGCTAAAAAGGATAGAGGACTCAGGGGCCTGATTCTAGTTACAACATCCAAATTCCATAAACACAATAATTGTAAGCTTCAGTTACAGTACAGTAATAGACGTTCGCATGGTTTTTCCCTAAAATTTCCATCCCAAATGGCTTGAGACTCAACTGCCGTACAATTTTGTAATGACGCGTTTGATTTCAGGTCAAATTGCACTCCACTCAGTGCAATATTACCCATTATATTTTCAATTTGACGTAATGTGAATTTATTTTGCTGAAAAATTCAACTTGCATCAGATTCTTTGAACATGTCTTCTAGTCACTGGTACAACTTTTGGGATTACGCTTGTGTGTGTTTCATTTGAATTTTGATGCTAAAATTGTCCCGCTCGTACGTTTATTCCGTCTGCAACACATAGCCAAGTCTTTCTTGTTAATGTAGGCAACGTTGACTTCTTCAGTCATAACTGTTATGAACTAGCTACCTTCAAATCGCATGCATCGACAATTTTTAGCCATAATGGTTCTCACAAATTTTAATAACTAACAAAGTATGTTTTGAAATGGTAAAACCGGCTTGTAGTCCTGGTTATATATAAAAGATTTTGCACAAATTCTTATATTAATGATAATTTCGACGATTTAGCTATTCTTCGATTATAAGTTGTACGCCTCGGGATACGCTTTGAAAAACATTTGTAAAGAGCAATTCGTGGGACTTAATAATATTTATTACGCACTTTTTACACCCTTTTTATGTAAGTTTTATGCACTTGATATGCACTTTGTATATCAAAAATAAGTCTAAGATTTTGCGCAATTGTGCGCGCAGTTACATGCAGTGAAGCATTGCACTTTTGATTTGCTCTTTTCCTAGTAGATTGGTTAGATATTGGTAACAGATTTGCTTCACATGTGCGTTATCAAAATGTTGGAATGCATGTATTGTAGATTTATAATGCTTATATATTTAAAGTAGTTTTTGTTCAAACTTTTGACTCAATATTATAATTTTTTGTAATACTCGTAGCAATTATTGAATCGTTGCAAATAACATGCGAAATAAGTCCTATGACAATTGGTGGGCGTTGTCTCAGACTGTGGTATATATTATGGTTTAATTAACTTCATATTAGAATTTACGCAGAGTAGAGTCGATACTGACAGTGTTTGGCAGTCGTTGCTTTATACAGTTTTTTTTATAACCTATCAGATTAATTAAAACTACATTTTTCAAATGTAACGGCCACGTTCTCAACTGTACTTTTCTGCAGGAGCAGTGTCACTGTGTAAGTGCGCGTACCATTAAGTCACAGCAGATCAGATATTGCGTCATTCAGACGAAATTAAAGAGTAGTAAGTAAGGATCTCCGACGCTTTATGGACGTGCAATTGGGTTTTTCATTGAATGAACTTTACGCTACGAGAGGTTTTATGCAATTTCGTTGATGATACAAAGATAAAACATGCATATGTCAAAACCTAGTTAGCAGAGCCACGTATTGCTACAGTTATAATTTTTCTTTGGTTTTCATCGTTGTACCGTTCCTGAATATTTATACACGCTATGGTCAGCACTTTTTGGGAGACCATAGTGTACACTGAAAGCTTACAAGGAAGACCGCCCCGACTTGACAAATAAAATCCGCAAGTGCAGAAATACTCCTCAAGTATATTTTTGTCTGTTTCGGGTGATACTGATGAAAACCATATGACACATCTGTTGACACCTGATGCTTATCGCGACATTGTGCAAATAACAAACAAAGTAGTCGACACTTTCACACTAAAAGTCACGCAATAGTTGACTGTTGGTGGTTCAGGTTTTGATTCCAGAGAAATTGTTAGAGCGTCATTTTAATGTTGTAAAACCGATTTCGATCTGAAGCATAGAATGACTTGCTTCGTAAAACCGTATAATGCGAAACTCGAAATGCAACGTTTCTACGTGGTTTTATTTGATAATATAATTTAGTTTATTTACAGTTCAACCAACCACTGCAAAATACAAGTCCGTGGTGTGCTAATTGTATTGTCACCAGTGATCAGTTCAGTAAATCTATAGGCCTTAACGTCAAGCTTGTTTATAGCTAGCCAATCTCGTAAATAGGGCTAACTCAGCCGTCACTGATAGCAAGCACCAGATCCAGGAGTTGTGATGTCTGCAGCCATTGTTATGCAAATGTATGGTTGTTGGATAATTTTTGATTCGTGGTCATGAGTGGCATGCTAAAACGTTTTGACCGAATTGGTGCATGGGAATGCATTCTTTGAGTGCCACTTTCAAAATTTAAAATGACCGATATGTCGTTATAGAAACAAAAATTGCAGTATAAATGGCAGCCAAAATCAGAATGAAAACACGAAACAGTGAATCGATCTGATAAAGGTTCCAGGCCTCAATAATCCATCATCTCCTATTTGCCTGCATTTACTAAATTTACTATATATGTTCATCATACAATCCTCTGCTTGTCAAGCAGGTTGCCACTTTAGAGGTTGCAATTTGCTACATACTTGAATATTGCCCAAGGGTTTTTTTGGGCGACACCAGTGATCGATGTTCAGTCTCAGATTCAAACGTGAAGCCATATAACGTTAGCAGGATCAAACACATTACGAAAGCAAATTACGAGTGATTTAATAATTTGTTAGAAAACAATCTACTATTGTATTTCTATATCCTCTAGTAACTTAATTACGTTAGCTTCAAGAGTCAAGGTCACTTCTTTCATTTTTTTATTAAAATTGCAGTCGCTACCTTGGAGACTAACACACCAATAAGTCAGACCACCTTTTACGTTTTTTATAATTATAGTTCAAATATAGAAAGCAACATTGCTCTGGCGTATTGCAACTGTTAGTGTTTAATGATGCTTTTATTCGGTTGCGTTTAGGCAACAACGTCCCCATCATTCATGATTCTCTTGATGCATGAAGCCGAAAACGTAGGATTACCACCATTTGCAATCGACCGAGTATCGTGCATTTATGAAGACACAATATTTTCGATTTGAAACTTGAAATAAGCTTGATAAAACTCGATGCTGTTTTAGGCAAAATTGGTCTTTGCGGCGATATGGCTCTAGAACAAAATCTACACACTTGTGGATAGTAGCGGATGCTGTTGAATTATCGGGTCGAATATAAAGCAGTAAACCTTCAGCATTAAAAAATTCGCGATATCGTTACTTTATAAATTCGTTATATATGTTGACTTTACGTCCTTAGCAACAACCAAGTTTGCGCCTAAAGGCGGCTTTCCATTTTTGCGTTGTACACACACGTAGGCGCACGCAAAAGCTTAATCCTTCAAAGAGTTCTAATTTTTAAAAATACATGCTGAAATAGACAAGTAATTATCTACATGTAATTCAAAATTCTGAACATTTCTTTTTGCGGGTTTTTAAGGTAGGTTTTCTTAGAATGTAACCTTTTACGTGCGTGCCAAAAGGCGTTACTGAAAAGCAACAGCAAGTTTTAAATCGAAAGCACTCCTAAATAACTGCACCCTGCACGGTCAATTGCGAATGGCGGGGGTGAAGATTTGGAGGAAAGCAATTCAGCAAATGACGTTTTTTGTGCCGGCTTCTTTTTCCATTTCCTATGAAAACATGCATGATGATTCTTTAGGTTGCAATTTGCATGCATGCAAACATGATGCGTCTATATATACTGTTGGCACCCAACTAGCTATATACATGCAAGTATAAAACGACACGTAACTGCAGTATCAAAACAAATTCATATAACTTGGTTTCTTGATATTTTTATTTAGAAAATTCTTCCCAGTAGCTACTAAAATGAGACGTACCACCATGCAAGTATTGTTGGTATAAATTGGCATTGACAGGACTGCAGTCAAGTCAATAAATTAAACTTGGCCGTTTCTTTATATCATAATTTATTGTGTTGAGCAATAAGGACCTGATGCACAAATTTCAGCGTTTCATGACGAAGGTCATTGACTAAACTGGGCACGGATTTGATTTGGCAATGCCTGTGAAATGTTTTAATTAAAGGGAATACCACAATATGAGGGAAAATAATTATCAATTGTGCGAGAACGGCACATGCCTCATGAAAGAGAAAAACATTAGTCACTTTTCTTCCAACGTAGTGTGGAAAAAATACAGTTCAGCCCGGCAGTTTGAAATAATATAAAACCATTTTAAAAAATCCAAGCTTGCGGGTGTAGTTAAATGCAGAATAGAACTAGAATCCTGGGCAAAACACTCTCCTTATATTGTCGTCTTTGACGTTCTTTACCATAAAACATTAACGTATTCTTATCAAAAGGTCCCACTTGTCCTGAAGAACACAATATTTAATCTATATTTTACATGGTTAAAACATGATCTGGGACACCGCTCAACGTTGATCGCGGTGGGAGAAACTGAAGAGGAGGAGAATTTTGATGCGCCGGAATATTTGGAGGCAATTTTTTTAGTGTACTAGATGTTTTGACCAGAATTCTAGCTTTCGAAATGTATCTCCTGATGATGGCTTCTGTTACGTGCATGCATTGACTGTATACTTGAATTACTTATTGAATTAAAGCTTATATGAGGAAGAATGCTGTTGATCAACCCATTTTGGAGTTAAAGCTGCGTGAGCTATTTCGGCTCACTGGCAGTCGTCCAAAGTCGGCCACTGAGTTACAGTATTTTCTTCAAATCGCCTTTAATGTATATCAGAAACACTATATCGTGGGTGCGGTAGTCCGCTGATGTCCGGTCTATACGTATGATCCGTCTAGACTACTGCGTATAAACAGACTCACTCGGGTGAGACGATAAAGCTGCGAAAACTAATGCCAGCTATATTTCACGCCATACATACGTATGTTTGTATTCAATTGCACTCGGATTTCAATTTAGTGAAATAGATCCCGCATATTCAGGCTTGTTTACTGCGAGCACGGAAAAAGTGCATCTTTGATGATTCTCGTTGTCTGTACAGTACCTATATACAGATCATTTTTCGGGAGAATTGGGTGATTCACTCAAACAGATGATCGTTTTTTGGGTCGATCTATCAAACAAAACATGTTTCGATGCTTAATTTGCACGTGAAAGTAGAGTCAAATGGAGGGACTTGTATGGAATAAATGAGTTGGTCCTGAAATGAGATATTGGTGAAGATTTTCTTCAGCGCTCGTGCATGCACGAGCGCTGATGCATAACAGTAATGCATAACAGTACTAATGCATAACCACTAATGCATAACAGTATATTGAAGCGCTTCTAGTGCACATTTGCTGATTTTTTGTTTCCTACAAACGCCGAATTATACGTGGAGGCAATAACACATGTAAGACAACCGTGCTACTGCATACATTGTCATCAAAGTTTGCACTCACATGCACGTTATTTGTACGCTCAGGAGTAGTCCCCGTTAGAATAATTTACAACACGAAATTCCTTTGCAGGTGTGTTGACACGATTGATCCATACTGATCTCACACTGAACGAATACGCTTCCCTCTCGCCACTACGTCAACTCTTCTTTAGTTGTTGATAAGATGTTATGTGTGGTATTGCTTCCAAAGAGATATCGCACCCATTTTGGACGTCCGCATGTATTAAGCCTTATCTCTATCTCACAGGAATGACTTGTGAACTGCAATTCACCGAAACGTACGTCAACAGCAATATGTTCTATGCAGGGGTACATAAATTGTTGTCTACACCAATTATCGCTAAGCTACAACCTGACTATTCTTGTGCACCAAAAACACTTTTCTGTAGTAAGGCACTTTCTGAAATGTTGCACCCAGACCCAGTTAATGCTCATTATGAAAATGGGCAAATATGGAAAGTATTGCTGCTTAAGTAACATCGCTGCGTTTAGGAACTTGCATTATAAAATTACCAGACATTATTCGTAGCACAACTATATATAGATTTCCCTTGGCACTAGACCGTGGGAAATCAGATTTGCACTGTTATGGATGGAAGTTCAAAGTTTTTTGAAATTAATTCTTCACGTTCTTGAACAGATATTTTATATACAGAGTCATCTATAAAAGACTCAAAATACTTGCAGGATATCAACTACTGCTGAAAGGTCCCCTTTTACTCAGCGCAAGCTGTTTTAACTTCTCGTGCTAATTTGTGTATTATGGTGTGTTATCAGCCAAATTGTCTTATCAAAAGTTCACCTTTCGGGTACTTAATTAGTTGAACAATGCGAAAGTTCCTTAGATTTTTGCACGCCTGGAGCTGGTCGTTCTTAGGTGGTTTCGGTTGAACCTACAGGGTTAAAAATAAACAACACATTTTGGTTTGTGCGTTTGCGTGTGTTGGTTTGTCTCAAAACTCTCCAAATTCGGGCTTGTTTTGAATCAAGCAAGATTTGACGAAAGCTATTTCCACCTTTATAGTTAAAGTATTTAAAACTTTGCTTCAAACTTTATATCAGCCCAAGACTGAACTAGCTAACTAGCATTCCAACAACCGGCCCCCCCAGTACTCTTCGCGACGCTATGAATTATTGTATGCGCATTCGTGCTGTGATAGTACAGTATGAGTGCTCACAAATGAGGTAAATTTACCGATACATTTCGCTATGCCATGATGGTTACGAAAATGAGCCCGTACTCTCAAATAAAGCTTTGGCTCTTGAATGTGGCGAAATGTATAAAAAAGAGAAAAATACAAACGATAAAAAAGTTATAATAAGCTTGAAATATTTGCTCATTCGAAATTTTCGTTGCATAGTCCAAACGGTCCAAACACGAAAGAGGAAGCTTTACCAGAATTACACTCATCTAAATGCGCTTTAAATAGACGATCACAGATGAGCATTCTTAAAGCTTAATTGGAAATTTTGAAATTCAGTTAAGTCCAAGGAGGTGGAGCACATTTGAACTGTTTTGGGACTCAGTAAATATGTAGCTTCAATGCATTTATTTATTTATGATATATTTATCCAGGATACCCACATCACTAGAGTGTTTTTCAGTGGGTTCCTGCATTATCACCTTAAAAAGATTCAAACGACATCCCTTAAAAAGTTTTCACTGCCAATTACTATGCTCGTATTTCTGGACATACTGTTGCCAACCCTCTTCCAGATTTAAAAATCTGTTTTCTTAAATATTCGTCATATATAAATTGTTCATGAGTTTTAGATCTAAAGCTAAATTGTACGGTAAATTCTAGACTGAACATTTCCAAAGACTTGACACTTTTTTAAAGTAACAATCCACGCTGTGCGTTTGCCTAGGCCTGAGGATCGTTGAGTCCAATATGCAACCCGCACGACTTTAATTAAACTAATTAACTGCTACATAACATTTGACGTAAAACGTTGCCAAATTCGTCATTTTTGCTCTAATAATACGATTTGCCTGGAATCTATGTTTGTACTTAATAACTGAGGTTGTCAGTATGGAACAAAATGTCGGGAAACACAATCGGAAATAATGAAGCGTGATAAAAGCTTTGCATTTTTCAATTTGCAGGATATAATTGTGTCTGTCAAATTAACAGTCGTCTGTAATCCATAAAGAAACAGCTGCAAACTACTTAATGGTCATTGATGAAAACTGCCCGATCTGATAAGCCACAATATCGACCAATCTTGAATTGGAATTCCGGCGAGATTTACCGTATTTGGTTTTGCCAGACGACTGGCTAAAGAGCGCCGAATAAGCTTGAAGTTATTTACTCATTTACTGGTGTGAAGAGACATTGGAATGAATGCCCTTCTGTACACTCACACACATGCTTGTACGCACTGATATTTGTTTGATAGCACACCTCGTATTTACCAATTCATAATTAATTCTCTGCGCGGAATCTCCCGCGGATGAAGAAAAGAGCGCAAAAGCTGGTGCTAATAGCGGGTGTCGCCTTTCGGACGTTAGAATCTATCTTTTTGTTCGTTTGACCACCCAGCTACGCCACATTTAAGTATTTAATTACTTCATAATACTTCACAAGTGTCACTGATATTAATAAACGTTCTACGCCAATGCAAAGGCGAAGTCCTGCAATAAGAACTGATTGGATCATTGGAATATCACCCCCGTATATAATTAGTCCCCCATATGTAGGCGTTTTGCAATAGTGGCGTACCTAGCGCGCACAGTTGCATATCAAAGGTGTTAAAAGCGACCTAAGCAGGCGTTTATTTGAAAAACAAATCAGGAAAACTGAATTTATACTTGATATTGAATTAAACTGTGAAGGTCAGGCGGGTCTATCTTAAGTAATGGAAATAGGATCATTCATCGCAAGGCCATCATTCGAGCTTAACGATGACACAATTAGAAAGCTGAAGAAGTGCGCATACTGGAAATAAACTCCTTTTCACAGATAGATGAACCTATTGACAGACTGGAGTCTCAAGTGACAGCTAGCAAACATGCGATTATCAAATTAATTGCCAATTACACTTGTTGTTTGTCTACCACCTAAATGATTTACACGTTTAAGTGAATCGCTGTTAAATCACAACGTCCGACCGCGCACCATAGTCGACAATCTGCGCGCACACTGTGACACAGAATGGACCCTATTCCGAATTCTGAATCAGCGTCATTGTCTGAAAAGGCAACTGCGTTCTCTATTGATTCACTGATTTCCGCGGAGAAAGAAAAGAATAAAGGTTTGTGCGTATTTGTTCTTATTTGTTTTGCCTGACTTGTTTTGTCTGCTAAAGTTATTTATTTGCGCAATTTATAAACACACCATGTAACTGAAAATTAAACTCGTTAATCGGTCGTTACTAATGTTATGTTTATTCATTGCATCGTTTCGCTAGAAGAAACAGAGGCGAGCAGTCCTACGAAGCGAAGTATCGAGTGCCCAGCTGGACTTGATGGTCACGCAAAGCGGCAAAAAATACGAAGTCACGAAAACAGTGAAATTGGTCAAGAGGATATTGACACGATCGATGTGGCTCTCGAAGGCAGAGAGCTATGGGACCGTTTCAATGAACTTGGAACTGAAATGATCATAACCAAAGCTGGCAGGTATAGTCACTATGTTGATAAAGTACTTCGACGCAAATGTAGGTCTACTTTATACGATCTCTTTTAAACTGACTTGTCATTGCATGCTCCATTTTTTTATTTGAGTATAATGATTCAGACATATTCTTAGTTAGCTAACTGAATCTAACTTTAAAATTGTCTAGGAGCCATATAATGAATATACTGATTCTACTGTAAAGTATTTTGCACATTTTATTCAACAAAAGTCTTGTTCATTTGTACATAGAGACTCACAACTCCAATAACAGTGTAGAAATTAAAGCACTGCATGACAGTGCATATACATCGCACTCAAGGACACAAGGTCCCGGCTTGTATGAAGCCAAATTAGATCTGCACATGAGTTATAATATCACCAGCAAGGCGCACAGAGCGTTTATATGGCCATTTTCCCCGAAAGCAACACCCATTTTAATGTTTAAATCGCAAAGATTTCTCTTAGCGTTCTAGATTTTAGGTACAGTGCAATTAACAATACACGCTATACGTCAATTTTATCGTAACTCCTAAAACAGCAATGTACATTTTTCGTTTTCATTCTGAAATGAGAAGTATACTACATTGTAGCTACCTTAATTTTTGACATCTTATGCACAAGTATCCTATAGATAAAGTATTGTGTATGTATAGACTACATAGCCTAAACATTTGGTGTCACTAATTGCAATATATTGTCTGTAATAAATGCGCCAATAATATCTCATATGCATGCGCCAAATATTACTTGTACCAAACCAAACCAAAACAAAAATACAAAGTAGTTATAGTGTTCGTTTCAAAACTTAGTCTTTCCATGCTGTGTCCGACTAATTTAACAGGCAACAATTATTGCGTTTGTTTATGTTTTGTTTTGCTGTGGTCAGTAATATAAAACACTCTCAAAAATTAACCCATATGCCCATAATATGCCCCATAGCCAAGCTCGTGTAATAGCTGCAGAAGTACGCAATATAAAACACCAAATGTTAATAAATCAAGCGATGCAAAATTTACATGAACTACATTTTTGCGTCTTTCTAGTTATTCGACAGACTTGCGTACCTGAATTTAAACTACATTAAAAATTCGTCCATCTGGATGTTTACGGTGTACTTTGCGATTATTCGATGCATGACAGTGTATCACTGACGATATGTAAAATGGCTCACAGTATAGAAACCTTTCGCTGTATTCCTAGCTAGCTCATCTTTATCCTAAAACCCGCAATCAACTCAATTGCATTGATTGCTTTTGCCCATCTCAAGCACGGTTTTTTGTTGCACTCTTTTGTGTCTTAAAATGATAAAGTTAAATAGTAAACATATTTCGTTATCTTACTCGTAAAAACAATTCTAATTGCCCTGGGCTTACTCAGTTGTTACTGAAAATATACGTAACACTTTCAATTACCCAGCTCTAAACTGCACGCTCTCTTTGGATAGTGGAGCTATATAGCGCTTAGTTTTCAAAACTACAAAGCCAAGCAACGTATAAAACAAGGAGTTTTCGTACCTTAGTAGCTTAAGTAGTCTGCAAAACTCTTTCGTTGTATCAGCTTTAAAACGCTTAACGAATTCTTTTCATTCTATACCCAAAACGTCTATAATGTAGCACGTGCGACTTCTTCTACAATGTCTACGAGTTTCTTTTATTCCAATAACTCATTTACATAATTTATGACACCGTTTTGTCGTCGAAGTGCTTTCACTGTGATAATTACGTACATTATGTTGTATAATACTGTTTTTACTTAATTTTCATAATATGCGCGCACTTCATCTTATCGCGTGCCTCACAGTAGAGCACGCATTACTTAACACTGTATAATATAGTCGATAGTCTGTGGAGATTAAAAGTGTTGAGTTTTGTAGTAGCCGAGATACGCTAAGAAAATATTGAGTATTTATATGTGTTTATCGCTTAGAGGGGTTATTGCCTCGCATTTAGCGCACTGTCGCTTGCGTGCGTGTGACCTTCTGCATACTCGCTAACGTGGCGAGGCAAGTGAGGAAGTGCGCGGTCGTTAGAAGCTTTCAATAACTGAGATAAACCGTGTGTTGTGTAAAGTGTTGCCGTTTCGGATTATAAACAAGTGAACATTATACTTAGGCGTTGAAAACTCGACTTAACGTGGTCGGAAGCTGATAGTGATAAAATCGCAACTTAAATTCGCCGCGGTAAATACTTGAGTGAGGACATAAAAATAGTGCTGATATGGCCAGAAAATTGGCACTGTCGTGCTATGGAAAGTCACGCTATGTCTACTTTGCATCTTAAATCTGCATTTAACGTATTAAGGTTTTGCCACGTCAACACTATAGGATTGAACACCATCGCCGGTCTGAAAACCTTGAATATACGTTCAGAAACGGGCAATAATATAAGAAATATGAGAAATTTGCTTGCCTGATTTTGATCTGTTAATATTATATACAGGTTTACTTTAGTTCGGCTTGTTTCTTTTATTTGTTTATTTTATATTGATTTATAAACTGCCTTCATTTTTCCAGTCTTTATTAGAGCATTCTTTAAAAACACTTATTTCAACTTCTCAGCTATTAAAACTTTGATATATCATTTTCACCGACCGCTTTGTGTTGAGTTTGTATTTCTAATATGTAATATACAGTATTTGCGACAACAGATTTACATTGATAAGAAATTTTCGTGACTTCGATTCGTTCCAGAACTATTTCATAATCAGTGCCGGCATTTTTACGTATAGTTTAATTTAGCTATATCTACATGCTACTCCAAAATTATTCTTCGGAAATATAAAGTTTGGTTTACGTGGAGGAAATCACTTCAGATTGTCGCTAACCACACACCATAGGTTTTCATAAAGTTGTATTAAGGCTTCCTTTTTCCGTTGATCAAGTAGTCCATGACAGACTGAAGTAGAGGACAAAACATACACATGCAGTCCCAACATCATGTTGGCAGTGACGTATATCTTTTTTTACAGCATTGATGATAATGAAAATGTAACCATGCATGCATGGACAAAGTAACAAGTCCTGTAAAGAAGCAATAATATTTTAGATTACCATCAGCTCTGAACACTTTAACTAATCATTTTTGAGAATCAATTCGAAAAATTATTCATGAATAAAACAGAATAAAATTCAACTCCAAGCGTTTAAATGGAATAGAATGAAAGACACTAAAGGCATTTTGTAATATCGCATATTTTCAGTACAAAATCCACGAAAAAGTGCCAAAATATGGCTCATCGAAAAGTGCCCGTGGAATGTTAATGATGAGCGCTTTGCATTATAGCTAGAGCCCGAAGTATCCTCCCGATCCGGACCCGTATGGTAGAAGTAACAAATGACCGCACAATTCAAGGCGGTTAGAAACGATCGAGGTTTTCACTCCGCGTGTAGCTATAAAGAATAAGTTCACTACTTTGCTTGCTCGCTGTGGCAGCAAGTACAGGAAAAGCAACAGAAGCAACTTAGGCTTTTCTAGGAGTTGAATTCCTTGAAATTAGACAATTCTCGTACCATGCCATGTAGTAAACTTGCCAGATCAGCAGTTAAATAAAAAGCTCGCCAGAACTTTTTGCCATCTCTCTAGTTAATCGTGAACAGTCTATAGGCTGATCGAAATTTCTGCTTACTTGGAAAAGTCCGCCTGCGCTTAGCTAAGGAATCTGTTGGTCAGCTTTTGCAGGCTCCTCTTCGATCTAATGCCATGCGTGACGATTTTCGAATCCTTTGCAAGTTAGCAGTGTCGTGCTAAATATAGAAGTCAACGCAAAACCCTTTCGAAGGGTTTTGAGCCTGATTAAAAGTAATCCAAAGGTGTCTGCGAAGAAAGCACAATTACGGGTAAAGGGATTAAACAAAAATATACTGATTTCCAACATGAGTCATCGTTTGAAAAAGTTGAGCTCGTCAAGTGATGACAAGACATCTCTAATCTCTGAAATTCGTGGCATAGTGTTATGATACTGTTGTTTTCACAGCAGTTGGGTTTTAAGCTATTTAGCCCCTCGAAGACGGAAGAAGATGCTTAACACTCCACTAATTCTATAGCAATGACCTTCGATGCTTTAATTGTGCTCAATCTGCTGAACTGGTTATATACTGTATTCAAGTGAAAAAATGGGGTCCAGGTTTTCTTCATTCCGTTAAAATATTTCGGCAGAACGTAGTACAAAAACAACCGAATGCTCCATTTACAGCTCAACGACCTCTAAAACATTTTCTGCCTTTGTTTGTTTGTCTGTTAGTTTGTTTGTCTGTAAAGAAACTAATTCATACAATATTGAAATAACCTATCATATTCTTCATTGGATTTGTAGACGAATGTTTCCAACTTTAAGATTCTCGGTGACTGGAGCGGATCCAAAAGCAAGCTATCTCGTACTCATGGACATTATCCCCGTGGACGACAAACGATATCGTTATGCATACCATCGTTCAACTTGGCTTGTCTCTGGTAAAGCTGACCCACCCGCTCCAACCAGACTTTGCATGCATCCTGATGCACCGTTTACTGGGGAACAACTCATGAAACAACCATTGTCTTTTGAGAAAGTAAAACTAACGAACAATGAAATGGACGAACAAGGGCATGTGAGTGTACGTTTATCTTAGGTTGAGGAAAATCTATTTTGTCAATTTTAGCTCGCCTGCATTATAGGGCACAACAGCCATTGCAATTTCGCTCAATTAAGCTCTCTTACTTAGATAATGTTAAACTCGATGCACAAATATCAACCGAGGATTCACATCGTTCGTAAACGGGAGCACATTGCGTCAGTGATCAATCTGAAATCAGAGAAGACCAGGACTTTTGCTTTCGATCAAACTCAGTTCATCGCAGTAACCGCGTACCAAAATCAACTAGTAAGTAAACTTGTTAGATTTATTGCTACACCTGGGGTCGGTTGTTCAAAGGTGGGTTAACTTAATCCTGGGTTAATGAACAACTTCAACCTCGATTTCAAACTCGTTTAAGTTAAATTTTTGATAAAAGTTTTGCTCAAAATGCTTCTTTTAATGAGTAATATAATGCCTTAAAGTTTCAAAACAAACAACTGCTTCAAAATGGGGAAATAAAAACGGTGGGTTAAATTTAAACCTGGTTTAGTGGTTAACCTACTTTTGAACAGCCGGCCCCTGGCAATTAGTTTTTTGAAATGTAAACATCACACTCGGATCCATTTTGAAACACAGTCAACACTTACCGTCAACGCACTTTTGTTGCATGCACAAAGTTTACTATAAGTTCTGCCTGTATGTCATGGAGATTTTTAAACGGCAACAGGCAGTTTCCTTTGTTTTGGCAAAGAAAGACTTATTGGTGATGATAAAATTTTATGCCGATTTGACCAGAATTTAATCTACTCTTCATTTTTCATATAATTAAAAACTCTACGTATTTTCTATGATGAATTTTAGATAACTCGACTCAAAATTAACAGCAATCCATTCGCTAAAGGATTTCGTGACTCTTCGCGATTACTGAACCCTGAATGGAGGGAAAGGTAATGATGATGCATACGGTTTAGATGAAGATAGATATCATCATCATTAATTTATCGTGCGGCTAAACCATCGTTGTGTCTTAAATTTAGAAACAAGGACTTTTGTGATCAGGTTTCGAGGATATTCACGTACCACGACCCAGCTTTGTCACCAATTTTACAACCTTCATCTTCACCTTGGACGATGGATCATCCATACAGACTGCCTGCTGAAGCAGGTAAATGAATCCACGTAAAATTACAATTAAAGTCCCTGAAAGTTGGTGCGATACGTACTATAACTGCAGTTTAAATGGTGTTGTACAAAACTGTTTGCTAACTTGTTTGTAACTAACAAAGGCAAGACGATAAATCAAGCTATAGCTATGTACTGCTAGAGTAAAAACCAAACTTTCCTTCAATTCCCAGGTCATTCACCATACGTCACCTCACCATACAAACCTGGCTGCAGTTTTGTCTTTGATGAAAGCATCCCGCAAACGTTTCTTCCTCCAATGACAGCTTCCGTCCCACGACCGCCGAACCTCTGTTACCCAGTCTCCTTTCCAACAACAATATCAGGTTCTCCAGAGTGTATGAGCCCACGCACTGGTTCTCTTTTTGCCTATCTACATGGAGGACACTTAGTTCCTCGCATGGGTGTTCCTGACAGCAGCATAGTTAATTTCAAAATATAAATTATGCATCTTCGTCTTGGAAAATCCATGACCCATTCGAAATCGCAAAAGATATACTGGTAGTGTACTTGAAAGTATAAAGATTCAAGATAGCCGCCATTCGACGAAAGTCAGATTAAAGTATAAAACGTTACACTTACTATTTACTAACTCTTCATCAAATGTTAGTTTTTAACTTCAAGACAATATCTTTCTTGAAAGATACTAGTTAAATGGAATACGTGTAGCCGTTTTCGCTTCTTCAGTAGTAGATACTCAGACGGCATCATCTGTGTATCTATCGTTAATCAGACAGCGGCCACATGTAATTATCTCCTTTATGTTATATAAGAACAGATATCCAAAAAAAGCAAATTTAAAGATTTATTCGTGCACAAATCGCGGAGAAACTCTCCGACATCAGCCGTGTGTCCATTGCCAAGCAATGGATCTCGACTCTCGACCATTCAAAACGCATAAAATTGCATTGACTAGTATATAATTGGCACTAATGAATAACCAAACATTTAATGCCTGGAGAGGGATTATAATGTTCGTAAAAGATAATGCCCGAGAAGTAAGACTTAGCCAAATACAGCCTGCATGAGGTCTTTGCCCTTAGACTTTATTTGGCTATAAGTCGAGATTTGGAGTTTTTAACTGGCTTATTTCATGATTGAGAAGGTTTTCTCAAAAATTATCTATGCAAGGGCTGCATCCACATACAATTCTGGAATAGTGGACTGTATGCATATACAACACGCTGCATCTATTGACTGGTATTTATGATACAGCCGTTGCATCAAAGAAAACCGACCCAATCATGAAGTCACTATTGTTACGTCAAATTATCTGACAAAACTATTTGTTTGCTTTGCACTATCTAAATAGCTCCGAAAGCTACAAAAAGCTACAAAAGCTTTTTGTAGCTCCGAAGCTACAAAAATAGCTCCGAAAGCTACAAAAATAAACAAGAGTGGATGACTAACGTGGCGAATTTCAAACCATACGTTGCCTTCTAACTTGTAAATTATGATTGTAAATATCAACTTATTACATATTATATATTTATTTTATCTATACAGTGTATAACACAGTGTAGTATTGTTGAATAGTAACATGTTGTTTCCTTTCTTTGAGTAATAGTATTGCTGTTTGAATAGTAAGATGTTGTTTCCTTTCTTTGATTATTATTCTTCAATATTCTCTATTCACGACGCCATTTTGTAAATTCTTGACACAAGTCGCTCGCTTCCGTCTTTCTCAAGCGCTAATTTTTTTCCAATCGCGTTCCCGGCACAGCGAGCGCCTTCAGCAAGTTAACTGTTTTTCTAATATGTTAGAAAAACATTTCGGATTTGATGCTGGTCAAGATGCTAGGATTTGGATTTCAATTAGTACAGTCTTTGCGCATGCATTAAGAAATGACATGGTGAAGAAAAGATAGCCTGCGATAATAAGGCAAAAGATAATGTTAACGTGCCCTAGATGAGAAATCTATCGAGTCCATTACCATAGAAAGTTCGTCTCAGAATGATAAAACTTGTCTCAGACATGCAACAAAGCACCTCTCCAAGCCCACTCTGTTTGATGTCCGTGACTTCCTACTCAATGGATTCGCTGCTTTGGAGTTTGAATAATTAAATTTGATTAATTCTCTTACAGAAAAGGTGTATATCTTGAAATTTCACGGTAATCTTTTTCCTGTTTCGGCATGAATTAAACTTGGAAAATTTCTTCCACTTAATGTTGAAACGGAAGTGGGTCGTTCCGGTTCCCAATCTCGTCGAGCGCCGTTCATAAGTGACGACAACTGCAACAAACCCCATTGAAATAAATATAACTGGAACGCTAACTCTTAAGGGACCCTAAGGTTAGAGTCCATGATTGGGAGAGAAGCCAAAAAAATTTTCACTACCCCGTGGAAATAAGAAATACTTTTTATTTCCCAATTAATCTTCTTATATTTTTGATTGAAAAGCATTCGTGCCCTAAAATAGCCATTCTTTATAAAACTTATCACAAAAGATGTTTTCAAGCAGAACTACAGTAGTTTTGAGGTGTAAGCTCCTAGTTTTTTCTAAAAGTTTCAAGAACTCAAAAAAAAGCATAAAACTTGTGCACTTTTTCCAACTTTTCGTCTTTGGCGACGAATTTTATCGCAGTTGTGTGGTCCACTTTGTGCATATTTGCCTTCTTATTAAATAGATTCAATCTCCTTAGGACAAACTGTGGTCAATTTTACAAGGGTTCAGATATTTCAAAGGGTCGAAATTTCAGAAAAGAAAAACAATACGTCTATTAAAAAGTTTAATGACTGGGCTATCTATAAAATGAGCCCCTGACTTAGCGTTCCAGTTTAATTTCATTTCAAAGACCTACCCTCGCACCCAGGCGCTTTGTTTGCCGCGCGGTTTGAGAAATAAAAATTTTTACGCAAAACTAACCGAGCAAATTGTGCAGTTATACAGCACAGAATCACACATCCTATCAGAAGCCCGCGCGCGCGCAGAAGAAAAGAACAGAACCCCTGGGTACGACGACGGCAAAACACTGCCAAGAGAACGAGATCGCGTGCTGTTCTGTGAACATTCGGTAGATTGAATTTCAGCATGTTTTTGAGAATGAAAGATAAGAAACGCTATTTTTACGTCGAGTAGTATAAATATAGCGCTGACTTGAACATATGAAGGAGACACATGCATTAAATAGGATAGTAAGGTATCAAGGATTAAGTTTTAATAATCGTGACCCTACGAGTTCACACGCACACGTTGACAGGCTTTCGGAAATGCGTGTGGAAAGTATTAGAACAAGTATAAACAGATTTGGAATTTAATCTTACTTCTTCAAACAAATTATGCGTAATTTTAGCAAATTCACAGCTCACAATAGATAAACATCCAGGCAGACTGAATCATACCTTTTCTTAGCACTTGTACTGAACTGTAATGATCAAATATCTTGTAAGTGGATGAACAAAGTGAAGAGGGTGCTAATAATGTTCTTATAAGCACTTTCGCCATAAAGCCCCATAATATAAAACATTGGTCAGACAAAATTCAAATAGTACACAAAAAATGCAGTTTATGTATTTCATACCAGTGGTTCCGAATGTCTTGCGCTATGTCGCGTGAATGAATCATGCTATGGTAAACAGAAAATTACTTAGTTTCCTCGAACGAGTCACTGTATCTGCAATTATTATTGCATCTACGTGGATGCAAAGGCCCTGGGTGGGTTGCAGGCTACAAATTCACTAGATTTGTTCTGAGTGGACTCATGCAAAACCCACACGCTCCGTCAAACGAAGCGACATAGGGAGAGAGGGTCAGGCGAACAAGGCTCGACTCTCACTTTGTGTGACTCGTTTTTGCTCCACGATTCACAATATTGTATAGTGTTTTACGCGTCGCTTGCAGCAAGTCTAGCCAACAACAACACTAACCAAGGTAAAAATTCTCATCGCTTCGCAATAATATAGCGTGATTCATGGATCACGATCTGTACAACATCTTCATGATAATTTAACAATCAGTCAAACTAAATCGACATGTTTTTTCTGTATTATAATTTAAAATATGGCGACCATTGTCACTAGGTCGAATGTTAAAATTTCAAACGTATTTTCCGTCTGGTCTCTTTGCATCGTACGTGACAGCCAAGATTAAACCTAGTGAAAAGCGAGAAAACAAAATAAATGAATTGAAATCTCACCATGTGATCGGTGTAGCTTTTTGTTTGCGCTCACATGTTTTTTTTTTCAAAGTTTGAGTAATTTGTAAACTATGTACATGTTGTATGTCCCACCAAATTTTCCTGACTAACCAGAGCACGCCACCCATGGCACTGCACAACACTTTCACGACAATAAAATTGATTTGCCTCAATTTGAATGCACTTTTGTTATACTGATTCACGAAACTGTCACCCAGTTCAAGCGCAAGCGGTCCAATCACTCTCTCATTTAGTAAAAAAACAAATAACGCAACTTTAAGGATTATTATCCGGCGAAGATGCGTTTCATGATAAATTTATTGTTCACTTTATGAATTATCAAGCTTCCAAGACGACTTTCCAAAACGAATTTTCGAACCCAGTTTCCAAACCATGTGTTCACTGATGTCAACAGCTAATGATAGCTATCACTAGATGAGCTCCTTACCTATAGCAGAGAAACCAGCAACCAGCGAAAACAATGCAAACCATCCCATTCTATCACTCAAATTCACTGCTAGTAATGATGAAAGTACAGTAGCAAAGAGCTGCAAAATAGTAAAAGCCGAGTTTAATCATTCGAGTAGCAGGTCAACATAGCAACACATACTTTAAACAAACAAACAAAAAACATCCGGCAGACAGACAGACAAAGCGATTGAAAGGGGGGAAACTAAGAGCTCTGAGAATTTTTGTAAACATACATGATGGTTCGTACCTGTGACGTAAATATCATTCCGTAGTTAACGGTGAAATATTTCTGTCCAAACGTTTTCACCGTTGCTGTTGGAAACAGAGCAAAATTTCCACAGAATGTCCCAAACATTACACACACCCAGAGAAAATACATCCACTCCCCAGCTTTTTCAGTCAAAGTGAAAGTCATGAAAAGAGATGCCATCATTGTGCACTGAATAATCATCGCCAACTATAAAAGAGGAACGAAATATGTCGGCACGCAGTCGAATTACATGAAAATGTTAATGCATAATTCTCCGCTTTTTATGGGTCTACTCTCAGTATTCATAGAACTGTTAACCCTTGGAATTTTGACTTCGAGTCTATTACAACGCCTTGTTCATATCCCAAGTGCGTACGCCTTTCTTCAGTGGTTGTAAGCTTTTGCTGACAAACAGGCTTCAGTACAGAAGCCTGTTTGCAGTACATGCACGTAAACACAGTCTGAATTCAGTCATATTCTGCGTAAAAAGATCTATAGAAAGATAGATATACTTTGTTCACTAAACATTACTGTCAAGGATTGATTTAAGCAAATTTTACAAGGATTTAGAAACTAAAACTATGTACATACAAATACTTGGAAGAACAATGTGTTTATATTATAGCTACATGTACAAGATAAAGTTAACGATCTTGAGTGATGAAGTTTAAAACTGTTCTTGAAACGGTCAGTACAAATTTTAGGCAAAAAAATTTGATACCTACTTCTTAAATTTACTGAGGTACGTTTAACAAAGGGCAACCGTTTGTGTGATTAAAGTTTCTATCGCCCAAAATTTGTTGAAAAAATTTATCACTGATCTGTTGCCGGCGTTGAGAGTGAGAGGGATCAATCCTGTAGTTGAAATTGTTTCATCATATGATTTGAAAGGATAGATTATGTGCATAACTCGTCTTTGAAATCTTTCCCGATCATTCGAGAGATACATAAGAAGGCTGTTGTGCACAGGGCATCGACTATAGCGTTCGTATATAAGATTCGTAACACCCTCTGAGGACCAACGTATGAGCGCTTTAATTGTACTGGAGGTGAATGTTTAAAAAGGTGACAAAAACCTTTCCAGTATAAATAGCAGCTCAAAATTAGTAGGTGCACAAAGTTTGACCACAGTTGGATAAATGCATTATAAATCATACGCTTCAAGAATATTCGAAATTATTATAAAGTAGCATTGTTTTGCGCGTCCCGAAAAACAATACTATTTTAATTATACTAATTTAACAAATTCTTGAAGCTTACCACTTATCCAAACGTCCTCAAACTTTGTACGCCTTCTAATTCTCAGCTGCTTTTTCGACTGAAAAGGTTCATGTTGAGATTTTTCACTTCTTTAAACACACAATTCTAGTCCATTAGTAGTTTTTGAAGTGGCTATTTTGAGTGTTCTTTAATTATGCCATCAAAACCTTTATTTGATTTTGCGACACAGTTTCTCAATTCTCTACAGTTTGGCCTAGTTTAGACGTCGCACTTCTGTACCTCGTCCTTTCAATAATTTCGGAGAGGGTAGAATCATCTATATATTTCCACAATTCACCAGGGACACTAAGATCGTTGAAAAACCATAGCCCCAATTTTGTCGCTTGTGGGACTCCAGACGGTACAAACCCCAATCCGAAAGCATTCCTGCCCAAGCTTAGCTCTTTATTTACGCAACGACAAGAAATCGATTATCCGATTAACGACACCCTTTGGACTATCTTGGATGCGCGATCGAGGAAATCCGCATTCTCTTTAAAGAACCATGCAGCTTAGGATAACATCCGGACAGAATGCTTTTGTCGGATTCAAGGCAACTAGTTTTTAAAGCCTGATTCTCATATGTCGCTGATGATCGGCAACGTTCATAGTTCTCGATCGCTTCTGCATAAAATCCTTTGTCTAGGGGTAATAATTTTCGTCTTCATTGATGAAGAACAACAGTCGCAAGAGTATCGCCGATCATTAGCGACTTATGAGAACCAGGCTAAATAGCAAATTCTCAGTAATGGAGAATGAATGGTCGTCCTCAGCAGCTAAATGGGTGTTAGGAGGTAAGGGAGAAAATGCACTCATCAGAAAAAGAAACGCTTTACTAACAACCCCAGCGACATTAGAGGGGTCCTTCTGATTGCACTCGAAGTGCTGAAATATTGCTGTTGGGTCATCTCGTACCGCTGCCGACATCCTACTAAGTTTCTTAATCTCATTCTACCAAGTCGAAGGGCGGTTCCTTCTCAAGAGTTTTACCCTTGACTTGTTATAGTTTGCACAGCACGCATAAGCTGTTGTAGTTCGCACGGTGCATAAATGGTGTTTGGTGCATGTCAACGTCATGTATGTGGTGCTCTTGGGAAAGTTAAACATAATTGGTAGTGGGACACATTCCCTTGAAATTCAAAGAACAATGAGATCTTCGCCGTATGCTAGATGAAATTCGAATTGCCAACGAAGAAAACCATTGTCAAATTCATCCAACATAGTGACGTTAATCCAACTTAAGCCTGGTTCTCATATGCCGCCGATGATCGGCGACGTTCATTGTCCTTGGTCGCTGAAGCTTGAACTCTTTTGTTTAGTTTCTTCTCCAACGATCAAACACAAAGAGGGCCGCCGGCATTGGCGATATATGAGAACCAGGCCTTAAGCCTGGTTCTCATATGTCGCCGATGACCGGCGACGTTCATTGTCCTTGGTCGCTGAAGCTTGAACTCTTTTGTTTAGTTTCTTCTCCAATGATCAAACACAAAGAGGGCCGCCGGCATCGGCGATATAAGAGAACCAGGCCTTAAGAGCTACCTCGAATATGGAAATCTCATGAAACAGAACTGTATATTCTGAATACTAGTTTACTTACTCTGAAACTTATCTTATCAGCAAGGTGTCCCCAAAGTATTCTACCGAAGCCATTGAAAGCCGAGGCAAAAGATCCCACCAAAGCCAAAAAATGATCGTCTGAGATAAAAGTTTGGCCGTAATTCTATACAGAGAAACTGACTTTATATAATGTGTACGTGACCTTAACATTTTTATTGTGCCAGCCGGAAAAACTTTCATATTGACGATATAATTTTTTAGAAGATTTCTTCTCCTCGCCTGGATACTGTAGATGATATTTCATACCTTGTATAATGTCGCAGTAAATTGTACAGCTTGTCCATTCACAAGAAACATTAACCACAGAGTCCAAAAATGTCTAGTCTTCAAAACATCTTTCGGATGTTTATCTTTAACTACATCACTACGAGACAAAATACAAATTTTAACATCGACGTCAAATGTATTATAAGACAAATCCAAGCCGCGCACGCAGATTTTTTTAATGATATACAGTATATTTGAGGGATCAATATGCAGTTGTTTAAAAGCTGCTATACAGTGTGTATCAAAAAAAGGCAATCCAACTTTGGCGTGTAATAACTCAAAAACTATTTGAGAAATTCGACCGAGTCTTACACCATTGTAAAGACCAATCATTTGGCTTTCAAATGACGCTTTGTAGGCTTCAATTAGTTAAAGAATAAAGGGGTACGACTTTCGAGAAAAAGGTCACTAAAACGTAAAATTTCCGCCGATGGGAATTTAAGATTTTTCCTTTGAAATTTAGTCCCGCAAGGCTTTGAAAAACTAACCGTCATTCATCAGTAAAATGCAAATCCAACGCATGATTTTCAGACGATTAATTAAATATGCACCATCTTTTGTCTTTATATTTTGCCTAGAATTCCCATAGGCGGAAAAATTTGATGTCGACCAACAATTTTTAACAACCGATTTCTCTGTCATTTCTGCTCGTATTGATATGAGAATGGTAAAATCGGAAAGCTATGGATCTATTCTTTCTTGCTATACAAAAATTAAATTGTTTAATGGAGTATTTTAGGCGCAGTAGCCAGTCAAAGTTGGATTACCATTTTTTTGATACACTCTGTACGGAAAGAAATGCATGCTATACACAGTGTGTCTCAAAAGAAAAGAAATGAAATTTCAGCGGGCTCTGACGCATCAGATATCGCATTATATTATGTAATTTCTACATGGTGAGAAAGAAAACATTTTTAGCTTTCCAATGATATATTTTTAATTTTACAACAGCAAATCATGACCACAAATTGTTCGAATAAAAGTTGCCGGTCGGAATCACATTCTTGCAGCTTTCTGGTAAGAGCATGGAAAACAAAGCAAAATGATGTCCCAAATGGGATATAAAATGACTAATTTATGCTGAGGATGAGTTGAGTTAATTGAATTAACAACTCAGCGGAGAATATTCGTGATTATTTTGTTATTTCATCGTATAGTAGATTCATTAAACAAACATCCATCAGTTCTGAAAACGTTACATATATTATTACGAGGTTTACCCGTTACGGTCCTCTTCATGGGTTGATTCTGAGTTTTCTTCTATTAGTGACGTGTAAACAGATACCTAAAAGTTTAAACACCAAACAAATCAGGAGAGCAAATTATTTGAGGGATTTGCATGTTTAACATGTTGCACTTCATGAGAATTCTAAACAAAAGAAACACTACAGAAGAAAGACGAAGTATGCATACCTCTGCCAACGTGTTTGGTTTAATGAGGTTATGCAATAACCAAGGTCAACAGCTAGGTAACCATACTTCGATACGTCAGCGCGCCACGTGACCGAGGGGGGAAGGGATGTGTTATGAAGCGCGGGGAACATAGCAACCTATCGAGTTTCACATGTGGCAGGCTAACAGAGCAAACTTTTTTGTGTGTGTGTATGTCCTGCTGTGGTCGTTGTTTCTTAATTTCCACCAAAGTATTGATGTGAAGGTGTTAGTTCTACGAGGGGTAGTGGTCAGCTCAAGATCCCATTGATATGGACTTAACCTGAGTCCAAGGAACAGGGCTCGTCCCAGGCCAACCCTCGGTCACAGGAGCTAACACCTAACCATCCAAAATGGTAAGTGTGGTAACGAAGGTCTTAACGGCTTGAATTGAATTTGTTTTGCAAATTCAGCTAACCGCGATGTCGTATTTGTGTACTTATTTCTTGATCTTTTCAGCTATTCAACCTCATTTTCACTATTTTTTGCGTTTACTACACTCCTAATCTAATTATTAATGCACCGTAAACAATAGCTATTCATTAAAATGATCGGGACAAGTCATAATTAGTGCATCTACCTGATGGCGCGCCTCATTTCGTTTTGGCTCCGTCAAAAGAAACGATCCAATAATACTCATTGAGCCGTAAACACAGCCAAGTAGAAAAAAAACTTTAGGTACATTTTTTAGTAATTCATGTTGACTGAAGTATCTGTAGATGAACAAGAGTTTGAGAGTCGACAAAATATACAGTAAGTAGGGTGAAAATGGGAGTTCTAGCACAGTTTTGTATATTTTAGTATTAAATTCCTAGGGTGGTCAAAAGGAATCGGGTGATTTAGTAGTAATTACTATTACGAAAAATTATGCAAATGACCCCACCCCCCCAA
>JAODVM010011125.1:0-20352 GCA_025400095.1 Phenganax marumi
CGTACTTTACTTATCTGCCACGTGCGCTCAGTGGCCACGTGATTGACCACCGCACGGACATTTCACACGGACAAACCGGGACAGACACGAAATTTAAGCTATATGAAAGTTGCATGCCTTATAAGGCATGCAACAAAAATTGAAAGAGGCCAGCGAACACCGAAGACGATTGCTTTTGGTCAAAACGTTCCAAACTTGCTTTTAACCTTAGTATCTAATATATTGCCAACAACGTTTTTTAAAATCTAGGCGTAATATTAAGCGTTTTAAAAGACCTCAAACTCAAATTGTCCATTATTTTGCTTTTCGCAGCGTTTAAACGCCAGATTCAAGCTGATGTAGAAATGTCTCCTTTGCCTCTTAAAAAAGTTGAACAACCCGAGGTAATTCATGTACGTAGCTACAACGTTGCAACGAAGGTTTGTTTTTGCGCACCACGCATATCGCTTATTTTTTCCCCTAAATAAAAATGTGTACCATGCGCATTCCGTGACTCGACCGTTCTATTGTTCATGGATTATATAGATGAGCCTTGTAAACAAAACCGCGTTGCCTCCTGTTTCTTCGGTTGAACGGAAAGTACCAGGTAGCAAACAATGCTATATGACAATGTATATTCATACACTGTAGTATACTCACCCTGATGCGGTTATTCCCCTGGCGTTATTCATTCCATGCAGTGAATTAAAGTTGCTTTCTTATTTTATAGCCGTTACTCCACCTACACCGTCAAAGAAACATCCTTATATAAAGCTAGCCAGCACGAAAAAACCGAAATGGCATTTAGGTTAGTTCCTGGTTCCTTCGTGGTCTCTGACCAGTTGCCATGGCAAAGCGTCACTACGTGTACACGCTTTATAAAAAGTGATTGTATTTCTTTTGACAGGCATTCGATCCCAAAGCAAACCTCAAGATATTATGGGAGAAGTTTATAAAGCTATGATGTCTTTAGGATACGTAAGATATCAATTAGTTCGTCATCTTCGAAGTATAATTTATGTATAATCACCCACACAGTATTTCTCGATGTTTGTTTGGTCTTCATTCATCTGTCCTGTGGATTCGATGAATGAGTTAGTCCAAATGCACCTAGGGTGATGCCGTTCAGGGTAAAAACCGATAACCAAAAATCGTCTTAATAAACCCGAAAATACCGATTTTTTCAAGTCCACACATGCAGAGTATTCTAGAATTTGAATAAACTTCACGCTACACATTCAAAAGTTTAGTTTTAAAAACAGCTGTATTTATGTTAGACTTTTAGTATTTACAAATTCTCTGCCAAAACACGAGTTTGTCCACTTTTTCGGGTTTTAAGTGCGCTCGCGCTGGGGTAGTCGCTTTGATTCTTCGCTTTTGCAGAGAAAACAGTTTTTTCCGGTTTTTCGAGTTGTAGTCTAAAACAACATCGGTTAAATCGGTTTTCAAAAAACATCGGTATTTTTCGGTTTATCGATTAACCGCATCACCCTAAATGCAGCTTTTTTTTCAGCAATGGAAAATCATCAATCCATTTCATCTACGAGTGATTCGCGAGAACGAAGTTACTCGTAAAAGCGTAAGTGACTGCTATCCGTGTTTTTGTTCTTATGATGTATATAATGTAGTTCATCTAGCTGGCGGCTACAGAGATTGGACGCAAAATCAAAACAAAACTTCTAGAGGATTTCGCTTTACAAAATTCTCGTAACATTCCGCTTGCATGCATCACGTTGTTCTTCACAGAGAATCATTTAGTATGCCCGTGAAGGTTCAGTCCTGAACGACTTACCACACGAGTCGGGAAGTAACTGCACGTTCTCTTCTTGGGACGTGGTAAGGTCAAATGGTGTACTATAACTTGAACTGAGAACAATCGCAAGTCTGGAAACAGTTTGATGCACTTTGTCATCTAGCCTGCAACCAGGTTCTTCGGTGAAAAGTCGAGTAATCGTTCAAAGGAATTGTACAAAGACTTCGTCCAGTTTTGAACAAGAACAAAGAAAAGAATTGCAGAAGCTGATAAACTGGACGGACAGCGGACGATAGACTTTGCTGGAGGCTCCACCAAAAAAAAAGCTATGTTAAGTCCATCTAAGAGAAAGTGTGCTTGCATTGCGGAAGGACTCTACTTTGTTTTTATTAACTGCTCATTATGCAGCACATTGTCACGTCTTGTAAGTGGGCAGCTGTTTGGTATTGAGGACAGATAAACGTGCACCCTTTCATGGTGGTTTAAAGGTTTTCCAAATGGCATTGTTAGATGGTGAGAATCGTGGGGAGAATAATTGTGAGTCAAAGGACAAAATCTATCTACTTCGGAGGCATTCAATTGAAATCTATTGGAAAGAAAATTTCCTTACTATCGGTATATCATTCCAATTTAAAAACAGACTTCTTACAGAAGTTGAAAGTTTCTTCTGCAAGGTGAAGTGTGAAGAGGCAATGACGAAGCTGGGATAAACCAAGTATCTTTCCATTTCTAACCATCAACTTGTGGCTAGTTCTTTGCACCTGATTCGGTAGCTTAGCCGACCGGATAGAATACAATGGCGCGGCAGAGTCGCAGATTCGATTCTTGACAAAGTCCTGATACTTGCAACGGCTCCTACTCAGGCCTTAATTTGCATATACCGGTAGTTTATACTTGCATGAAATTAAAATCAAGGTTCAGTTTTAATAGTAAGTTGCACTGTTTCTAGGTAAAAATTGCCATTCAGTTGTACCAGGTGGATCAGCGAAGTTATCTTCTTGATTTTAAAAGTTTACCTCTGGAGACTGAGGCATCATCACCTCGCTCAAGATCAGGCAGTGCCTCCGCTCATTCGTCCTGCAGTAATCTTAGCAATGCCAGCGACTCCAGAGGATCGAACTATGTCGTAGCTCATCATACCATGGAATTTCTGGAGATGTGTGCCGACTTGATTATAGCTTTGGCATGTTAGCGTGAAGGAGATTCCTTCAAATAGGTCCATTGCCTTTGACCAGAATGATGGTCTCTGCTCGCAGATGTAGCCAGGTTATGGTGGAATAACTGAAACGGAGCCTGCCGCGTTGGAATTAGGTGTACATAATTTAAGAACTTCAAAGTAAAAATTTTCTTCGTATTAAACATGCACTTGAAAGACTTATGGAAATGCAAGAACGTGCAATATATTGATATGCCTTGAATAACGCGTTTGCCATGGTGAATGGCGACTATAACTTGAGTAATTCTGATCTAAACAGTTTGAACATCGTGTTAGTTAGGTTATCTCGGTTCAAACTGTTTTGATCAGAACTATAATATAGTCGCCATTAACCATGGCAAACGCGTTATTTAAGACAATATTTAGATTTGTCACCACGGCAAAATCTCTGTTTTACTATAATTATATGGCTTTCACGTTAAAAGTGTAATCAATATAAGTGTACTCAGAGATACGCGTGTGATGGGATGTAAGAAATATAACCAGAAAGTTATAATTCGCAAACGTGTTACTCGATGCCATTGAACCTTAGTCGTTAAAGTTGCCTTATATACTTCGTGCAACTTTACTGAAAGATTAAAACCTCTGTTAAGATTTTCGCCGGTGGTGAACATTCTCAGGAGTTCCATATTTGACAACCATAGGCGGGTAGTATGCATCAGTTACCCACGTTCCTTTACGCCCAGCTAAACCTTGCGGTGCTCTATCAATATAGAATGATCTTACTGCTTTCTTTTCCTTTAAAAATTCCTTAAATTTCCGCAACTCACTTTTACGGCCTAAAACACAAATAACATCGCCGTCTTTCCATTTTTTGTCCTTGTCCAGAATACAGTGTTCTTCGGCAGTACCCCAGAACGAGTCAATAACCTCTTGAGAGTATGCCTTAGTTTGGACTCGCTTTTTCGACGATTCTGGGACTGCAATTTCTTTTGAAGGTTCCCCCCAATTGTTTTCCAAGATACACGGGTCAAAAGAAACTGATTTTTGTTGATGGTTTCTTTTAAGACATCTTTTGTCAAATCGTAGACTTGTTTTTCCTAGCATTTCACGCGCTCTGTCTTTTCTCTTCGCCCAGTAAGTATCATCATCAAAGGAATCCTCACTGCAAACTTTAGTTATGCTTTTTTTCTCAAAACTTGTATTCACCTTACTTTTTGCACACGTTGGTAGTCCCCCAGTTTCTTCAGGTACGTTCAGTTTATTATAAGTATTTACATCGGTGTGTTGTTCCTCATCTGTCGCACGTGTTAACAAATGACTCACAACTGGCATGCGCAATATATTTTCGATTTTACCCAATTTGACGAGTATTTCATTGCTTGATAACTTGACCTCATTTCTGGATTGTAAAATTTCGCTGATATCAATTAGTTTTTGTTGAATATCTAGCTTTTGTGCAGCAGACTGTGCAGCCCCACACTTGACAGATCGTCGAATACACGGCAGTCTACACGAAACGCCATCCATTCGGCAGAAATTTCTAATCAACTGACTACGTGCGTTTGTTTCGTTATAATTCAATTGGACTAATTAATTGTGACGTTAAACACCTGCGCGAAGTCTGGACTCCAGTAGCGTGGCATTTGGCTTTTAGTCAGTCCGTAATACTCATACGGTCGTAAAGGCACACTCTATCTTAAAAGCCATATTATGTCGGCAACAGTAAGTTGAATATATGTCTCAGAGAATAGCCGAGAAAATGACCGTTGTTAGCTACGAGTTGTAGCTGGACTTATTTTGTATATACTTTGTTACAGTAGTAATCCACGATCGAGTGCTATGGCTACATATATAAATTCTGCATGTATAAGAAAATTGTTAGACTAGCGTTAGTCGCACTGTGCAAGTAGTGCAACTGTGCAAGATATTAATTTAAAATACCTTGCTAAAATGCTCACATGACCATGGTGTTTACACAAGTTATTCACAAAACATTTTTTTCCAAACCTTTACGATGTTGATGCAATCAAATCCACTGTCTTGTACATGTTTCTACAAATGCAACAAAGTGTCAGTACTTCGTGACACAATACTTTAAGTTTAAAAAAAAACCAAATTGCATGTTCTGTACAACTAGTAAGAACGCAAAGGTTAGATGAGACCTGTTTGGTATAGTAATCACTATACATCATGACAACATACACATTATCGCGGTGATGAGTTCTGGGCTTGTTTTGAATTTGACAGAGTTCGTCGCCCTGAAGCTTGACGTTGTCTTGCTAGAAATGACATGCCGGTGCTGCTCGATAGTCTTTCTTCCGCGGCTTTCTTGTGAAGCTGCATCGCCTGAAACAGCGAAATGTTCATGTAGTCAATGACCTCATATGGTTTGGAAACTCAGCAAATTTGAAGTCTAGAACAGCCAGTGGCACAGCTAACCATGCATGACACTGCAGTTTGAAGACCCTTAAAACTTTCAAAAGCATGACCAGTTGCCATGGTCAGCTTCGCCATTGAAACTTAAAAGCGTCATGGACAACGATTTTATCCAAGTGACATCTCTAATGACTTTAAAACTAATTCAACTAAAAAATTCCTCCGCGTGAATACAAAATTAGGAAAGGAATAATGCATGTACGTACCATTTCATACCAAGCAGTGACCATCAACTTTTCTTCTCGTTCACGAGTCAGTTTCATCTTCTCATGATCGCGCTAAAAATTATCAGAAATATGATAGCGCAATCTCGTCGTGCCCATTCTCTCTCCTACCACCGTGTCCAGTAGCTGGTTCACGCTATGAGGTTTATTATGAAAATTCTCCTAGTATGTACACTTCTGTGGTCAAAAGACATGTCACAACAAACAAGTTTAGCTGGATGTCGGGCTGCAGTGCTCCATTACTGACCGCGTAATCATATTTAAGGATTTCGTACCTCTAAATGTTCGATAAATTTCTCTTTTTCTTGAAGTTGGTTCTTCAAAGTATCAATCTAAAAATATATTTAGAGATTGCTTTCATTTATGTGACGTAGTTTCTCGTATTTGACCGCGAGCCAATAATTTCAATGTATACAAAATAATAATACGACACCTCTGGCGCATTTCCTGGTCCATTTTGCTTGGGATCTAGAGTTTTGATAACCTGATCAAGAAAGATACTCGATATCACCTTTCAAGTCAAACTCGTACATTTATACATCTGTACAAGAGGATACGAAACATTCTACGAGTATATTTTACGTACACCCATACAAGGAGCACGAATGGAAAATGGAACAAAAACAGTTCAAACTTACACTTTTTGCCTTTTCCAAGTACTTCTTGTATTTAGCTTCCATCGCTTTCATTTCCTGATCTTTTTTGCTCAACAAATCTTGTAGCTCGTTTACTTTTTCGGCTAGATGAGAAAATAAATTCAAAGTTATGGATCAAAATGTTCGCCTCATACCTATGTATTTGTTCACGTTCATGGAAACTTGCGCGATGTAAAGATATTCTTTTTCTTGGTACAAACGAGTTATTGTTGATGTTAATGGCAGCTTCAATCATTCGGCCACGTTGTTGAAATATTAAAAAGCGAAAGTCCAGAGTACGTTGAACAAGCTTCCCAGACCATACCGTAAATAATCTAATAAACGCCCCCTATCAAATAAACGCCTCGTATCTAATAAACGCTCCCCCCCCCTTGAAGTGTAAGTTTGTATTTGACGCCTCTCTCTAATAAACGCCTCGTATCTAATAAACGCTCCCCTTGAAGTGTAAGTTTGTATTAGACGCCTCGTTCTAATATAAACACCCCGTGTCTAATAGACGCCCCCATTGACATTGACATAGATCTGTGAAGGACATAGTGTTTTACATTATCATAATTAGTGGGATATCGATTGGACTCAGAAACTGTGTATTTAGTCTTCATGCGTGTCAGTTTTGTTTTGTTTTGTTTTGTTTTACAGTAAAGTGATAGAAATGAAATAATAGCCTCTCTCTACTAAACGCCTCGTATCTATTAAACGCTCCTCCTAGAACCACTAAAATTTATTAAACACCCCGGGCGTTTATTTGACCATTTACGGTTATATATCAAAGACTGGATTTGCCAAACGATGGATTCAAGGCGAGTTTATCTACCTGTAGCATTGGTTCGCGGTTCAAGTGATTCCATGTACGTTTTCTTCTTTTGCAGTTCGTCATTTGCATCTTTTAACTTTTGCCTGAAGATGGAAGTTGGTTAGAAAAAAAACTTCATTTTATTCTTGTACCAAAAGAGGCATTTGCTTCGTTTTACATGAAGTACTCTCCACGGTTCGTGATGAGCACGAAGAGTCGTTACTAAACAGCAACTAGAAATGCACGGTTCTTACAGATGATCCATATATTTCTGCTGTAGTTCATTTTCTTTTTCTTCTCGCAAACTACTTTGCTGGTTTCGCAATTCTTCGAGTTCACTCTCAAGTTCCATGTTACGCTGATTTAGCTCCCTGATAATATAGACACTTATTATCTATATCATTTATTTTCGAATGGTATAAACCAATAAACTGGATAGGTCAAGTAAATATCAGTTAAACGAACCTGGTTTCCTTTTTCGATTGCTCCTTGGCAGCATTCGCGTCATCTAACAAACTTTTCAGCAACTGGGTCTGCAAAGTTGATCAGATGCAGTCAAACGCATCGAATCATCAAAGGGCAATACGAGTGCAAGATAATACTTAGCTACCTCCTCATTCTCCTGTCCAGCAGATTGTTCTTTTAACTTTTTATTCTGGTGTTCTAGGAGAATAATCCTCTCCCTGCAATTGAAGTTAAGTAATTTTACACAAACAAACCTCTCTACAACGGACATCAAAAAGTGAGAATTTCTTTGTCTGTTGGGTGAACGAGTAGTCGCGATCACTCGCTTTCATTGCTGCAAGGTGCTGTTGGCTGAATTAGCATGTAAGCCAAAGGTCGCAGGTTGGAAACCCACCTTGACCAAAATTCCTTGACCAAGGAATTTTTTGCTGGTCATGACCTCTGAGAAACTTGCAATAACAATAATTTACCCGAGTACGTACCACAGGACTGATAGGAAGTTAGGAACTTCACGTTTGGTAATCATTCTCACCTTGCTTCTGGAGGAAGATCAGCCATGAACAAGTCATTAGAATCTGAGCCTGCAGGCAACGTTGTTGTCTTTCCACCAGTGGTTCTGGATACTTCACTCAAGGTTAGTTCTTCATTCTTCTCACGAAGGGCATTACGCTCTTGCTTCAATCGCTGAATTTCAAAAAAAAACCAACACAAGGTGAAAGGTAAAAAAAACACAGAAGTTAACTGTGCTATGTCTCCTTGCATAACCTGAAGATAGGCCTAAGTTGTGACGCCCAAAGCGACCAGAGCCATAGCGTAAACTGATCGGTCAACTGACTGCGTAGAAGCTATTGATTAGTTGATTGTCAACATCAACAGTATAAATATTTAAAAAGATCGGCTAATGAATTCGTTACTCCCCAACATACTCTAAGAAAACATTATTTAATGATTTGAAAAGCAAGAAAGCGAAAAAACAATATTAACATGCGCGAAAATTGGAAAGAAAACCAATCGATTGCGTAAACTTGTTGCTCAACTGACCTCGTTTTCACCTTGAAGTTGGACAAGTTTGTCTTTAGCTCGTTTACTTTCAAAATCAGCCTAAAATATATTTAAGGTTACACAAGAACAAACAAACAAACAAACTGCAACACAAACAGACAGGGTAGGTTGATAGAGGCTTACCTTATCCGCTCTTCGTTCATTTTCAGACACGGAACTTTGCAGCTGATGAACCTGCATGCAGACGCAAAAGAATATATGTTTTCAAAACGTCGCGCATGAAGTTCATCAAAAAGCAACTCTATATATGTATTCAATACTGATCCCATTCGAAATGCTTGAGTCTGTGATAGAAGGAATATCTACCTGTTTCTTGTAGTTTTCGAGTTGTGATTTAAGAGCATTTGCTTTCCTCAAATCCTGGAAACAAGATGCTTGCAATGGTCAGACAACTATTGAAGATACTTAGACCAGTTTTAGACGTCGAACTTTTCATGTGCTGAATCTAATGCAAATGAGCAAAAGTCTTTGTTTAGGTTCATTTCCATGCGATTTGGCACATGAAAAGTTCGACGTTTGAACCGAGCCTTAATCACAGTATAAAAATTTCAACTTTAACGTGAAGTATCTTATTCAAGGAAACTAAACATTTAAAGAAAGCCTAACGCCTGAGCCGACGTCTGCGAGCTACTGGCGAATACAAAGTTTTGTTCACAAGCAATAATTTTGTTTTCATCGATCAATGAAAAGAAACTGAGAGCATCCTCGACTCCCAGGAAATGCAAACAATTTGTATTATAGAACCCACTTCTTGCAAATCAATCGTCTGCTGCATGTACGACGCATTTTTCTCTTCCATCGTCTTCATTTGTTTTCTCATCTCCGTCAATTCCTCTGAAAATACGGCAAAAACATAACAAACACACATTAGTGATACAACAAGTTCATGATTTAAGGGAATAGCCGAATTCATGCTACAGGAACGAACATACGAGTTCCCCGTCGAACTTCCCCCAAAACCTCCCAGGACGAAATGTATATTGATTGATTTCATACTAAAAATATTCATAGGGTCGCCGACACAGAATAAAGATCAGCAACAGAAGGGCCACTCAGCGGCGCAACGAGTGCACGTATGTTATGCAAAAATATGCAGTTTACTGGCCAGAAGGCGGAGCAGTGGGCAAGTACAGCGTGTTTATTGGCCAGAAAAAGTCATTGACTGTCTAGGAAAATGACGGACAACATGCGTAATGCCATATGCGCGGGCACAAAAATTTCAAAGGCTGCGACGCTATAGTGACCCTTCTGCTACTGATCTTTACTCTGTGGTCGCCGAAGTCCTCGAGATTCAATAGTTGTGCTCGGTTGAATAAATTAACCTAACACAGTGACACTCATTAGTGTTAACAAGAAAACAAACAAAACAAAAGGCCAAAAGAAAGAAAACAAGGGGCCATCGAATACAGAGTTTGGCTTATTTATTCACAGCGAATCTGGCAACCCCGTGATTATTAGCGAGTGGAATCTTTTGTCTATCAGAAAACTTTTGTTCTTCTCAAAAAAGAACAAGATTTAAGAATACAAAGAATCTCTTACCCAACTTCTTCTTGTATGAATCAATGGTAGATTCATACTTGGCCTATAACGTGAAAAAAATAAAGTTTCAGCAATATCTTTTCAAAACGTTGCACTACTACCGTGTCGAATGCATTAAAAACAATCGATAATGAGGAGTTTTTCTGTATTGGTTTTAACGCATTCGGCACGGCAGTAGCGCGACGTTTGAAACGGGCCTTGGATGTCAACAAGGACTCCTAATCATGCTTGTGCATTGAATAAATTGCATGGATAAGAAGGTAAATTTGAATTTGAAATGATTTCATTATTAAACACCCCGTATGATAGCCGATTCTATAGTTTACGTTATCAGGCCATATGTTGGATGCATTTGCCAAAGAATTGTTCTACGCTTGCTTGCAAATCAATTTTTCTTCAACACGAACTTTCAATCAACTGGTTTCAAGAAGACTACACTTGCTGTACATTAACTCTATGTACTTGCATCCCAGAAACCATTCTTGCTGACTGTAAAGAGAGGTTTTAAAACGAGACTTACGACTTTTTCTTGAGTGTGACGAAGGACGTCCATTTCATCTCGTAGCTGTTGGGATTCTTCCGCTAAACTCTGAAGCTGCTCGATCTGAAATACCAAATTTTTTCACCAAAGAGCCCACCTCGAATAAGCGCCTCGTATAGACGTAGACTTTCCAAATAAGTGCCCTTCTGATAAGACGCCCCCTGGCCTAATTGCCATATAGAGTATAGTCGTAAAGATAGAGTCACGATATCTCTCAACAGCCAAAGTATTCCATCTTCTTGGCAGTATATCTCAAAGAAAACATGCATGTTGTCCACTAATAATTGCTTTGCTAACAATTTGTTTTAAAATGCTTTATTTCGGATGTTTAGAAAGTTCGTGTCTCTATCTTTACGACATTTACGACTATATGGGAACCAGGCTTTACATTGTAATAAAATTTTAGAAACAACATTTCGTGCGGTATTCCAACGCATAATGCAGTAATAGCACAGAAAAACTGCACATGTGGGTTGACGATTATATAGATATTAGTTTACTGGATTTAGTCGTACACTGCTATGTATCTGTGGATTGTTTGGAGGGAAAACTGCTTAGGCAACTTGACATTGAGGAACTGCGGGAGCTACAAGGGACTTCAGTAAATAAATATAAATATGCATTTGTTTTTCTTTTAAATTTCTACTTTCGTTCAAGCAATCCATAAATGCACTGCGGTTTGGGACCAGGCCCGACCATTCCCCCTGCCAAAGATTAGATATATATAATGTTATCTAATCTTTGCCCCTGCTCGTTTGGGAAAAGGCTAATTAGCCTTTCTCACGACGCCATTTTTGGGGTACTATCTGAGATTATAATCAATAAATTTAGATCTTGTATTGTTATTGTATCATTGTTCCAAATAAAACCGTTATAAGTTAATTCACAGTTCAATTATTGAACAACAGTTTTCATACAGCTTAGATTTTTCTGATTTTGACATATTTTTTTCACGAAAAGTACCCCAAAAATGGCGTCGTGAGAAAGGCTAATTGAATTTTTGCTACAAAATATATCTAGCGTCAAGCTTTAAAAGTATCTGATTTTTTTTTTCAAAACTTATTTGCAGAAATACTGCAATTTTCGCCTTGTGCCTTTGTTTATTTCGGCCTTAGCCCAATGAAGAAAACACTTCAGTTTACGAGCATTCTTACGTAAATTGATCTGATACTAGTTATAGCGCGCAAATTTGAAATATTCGAATTTAGGTACATTCAAGGTATCCAATTTCATACTGCCACACGATATTATACGTCTCACGGTGGTACAATATTGTGAAATGCACACAATAACAACACAATGAGCTTCGCCATTGAAAACCCAAGTTATTAATTCATTGCCAAGATTCCTCGTTCTACTTGAGTGCACTGCACTTCTTTAGATTGGAATATATTGTCGTAGACAATTGCGTGGGTATTTATGTTAACTGTGCTTGAAAATTGAGGAAATAAAAAGCGTTGTTTAAGATGTATTTTGTAACAAGATATATTGCTTAGTCAGACACAGGTCTTGGACCGATGATTCATTGATTACAAGTTACACGACAACGTATTTCAGAGAGATGGAAAAGGACAAAGCTTCGAATAATACAGGTACGTTCACTACAACTTTCTTAATGAGAATTTGACTGTATTTGTTTATCCTGTTTGTTGGATCTTACAATTCAGTCTGGTCTATATCATCACATTGAAATCATGTTTCGTCTTGGAGTGTAATAGCAATATTTGAAATGATGTCATTGGGTGCCAATCCCGATAAGACTCGCCTCAATTTGATCATTCGTGTTTGTCATGAGATTTTGATGCGTCTTGCATCGCTAAATTTCACTTCGCAATATTGTGTTAGAAATTTCGAAGTCATCTTTAGTCACAGATCCTTTATCTGTTAAGTAGACATTGGTCTTCTAGATGTAGCAAAATTATATGGGGCACAGCTAATTCAGTTTATTATACGTAATCAATTTAAACCAATGAAATCTTCTTTGTTCTACGACAAAACATTGTCCATGATGCCCCTTGGCACAAAAAAAAAACTCCTAAAAATTTGGCGTGGAACTCTGGAGGAATTCGAGGAGGAACTTAGCATGGAACTCCTGAGCAAGTTTGCATATCTGCATAGAAGGCTTGAAACCCCTAAAACATGTAGGATGGAACCTGTTACATGTAAATCAAAAAGACTAACATTGATTTTGCAAAGTTTAAAGTACTTTTGTTTTGGTAGAGTTTGGTGGATCAACTCGGTGTTATGGTCATCGGAGATCATCTAGTCTCCCTGTGGCCCATGCAGCATTGCGGGGAAAACAACTTGCACGTGGAAAGGATGGCACAGACGATAATGGGAAGGTGCAGAATGGAGGTAAGCGATGACCACGATCAACTGCGCTCGCTTTTGCTAGGACCAGCACCTTTTACCGATGATGTTGCGGATTCATTTCTCAGCACGGACTAAAAGGCGGTTTTCCACTACGCGAATTTGTTCGAGCGAACAATATATCTAGCGACATGATTGGCTTACTCTGGATTTTTTCGCGGGGCATTATTTCGCTAGCCAATCACGTTTGCTAGATTAATATTTCGCTCGAAAAATTCCGCCTAGTGGAAAACAGGCCTAATGCACCCCAGTCTCCAATAAATGCGCATTACCTCTTCACGCACTCCCTCAGTTTTCTTGTGCCATGAGGCGAGCTCGTTCAAATAATTCTGTAGGATCTGTTCATACTTTCCAACCTCGCGTTCACCATCATCAGCACGAGCATCCATCTTTACAGAAAACAAAGTACATTTATCGGAAAAATGAAAATCTTTCTCCTCGCCAGAGAAAGAATTTCATTTTTCAAATATGGGCAACAGGTCATCTGTTTGCCCATATTTTTGGCTTTGGTGAAAAGAATCTATTAAAACCATGATTACGCCATTAAATAGATGGCGGCAAGAGTTTCACTGTGACAAGTTCAATTGTCTGACATTAGAATGAGTAAAACATATTGACACATGCAGTTATGGGTTAAAAAATGATGAAAAATTGCAAAACGAACTATTTTTTCGTACGAGAGAAAACTATGCCTTCTACCTCTTTGAGTTGGTCATCTAGGAATTTCAGTTTTTCTTCTGTGAGCTCTTCACGTTGCGCAGCGTCGTTATCACGATCTTCCAGCTCGCGAATTTCCGTACCCACATCGTTCACATGTCCCTCGAGGTTTTCCACGCGTTCTGAAGCCACGCGAAATCGTTCGCACGTTTTCGCATAGTCTTCTTCGAGCACGACCAGTTTTCGTTCGCTGTCCACCAGAACGTTGTGCGCCTCGTTGCTGAGTTTCTTCGCCCCTGCACATTCCTGGGATTCAAATTATAAAAATTAAAAATCTACAGCGCTCAAGGACTGTATTCCTCAGCCAACGTGTTTCAGTAGTTTGCTGATCACTTGGCTTGAATCACATTCACAGGATAGAAATGGACAAGGAATTTTTCTATATGAGCTTAAGTCATTATGTATGCTTCGGACTTAGAGCTGATCAGACAAACAGAGTTGGCTAGGCCATTCATCTCCTACGGACAATGCAAACTGTCAAATCACCTTGAGGCAGAATACGTTAATTTAAAGTATTCTGTGATAATATTAGCCAGCATCTAATGCTTATTTTCAGTGATTGAATCATCACCTCACTCAATGGTTAAAGTCTACTACAATACCTCTTCCAGTGCGGCGAGCTGTTCATCTCTTTCCATCTCAGTAAGTTCATACTCTTGTCTCATGCCATCGTCATCTCCAAACCTTCCTTCAGCGAGGTCCAGTTTATGTTGCGACACTTCTAAACGTTCGTTCACCTGAACAGAAAATAATATTTCACGGTTTTGAAGTAAAATCAAACATACCTACAGAGCTAGCCACAGTGATAAATAAAAAGAGTGTAGTGAATGGTTTTTACCTTATCTAAATCTTCCTGCAACAACACTAAACGACTCTTTAAGCCTTTCACTTCGTTTTCGGCCAATTCAGTGCGCGCTTTAGCGCCAATCAGGTCAGCCTTGGCCTGAATCTCTCTCTCTTCCGCGACATCAATATCTTCTTTATACTTTGACAAACGTTCCTTGACTCTTTGCAGTTGTGTACTCATCTTGAGATTGCTTTACGCTGAGCAGCTTTTAAAATAAATCAAGAAATCTAGAATCATTACTTTGTCGCAGGAGGAGGTTGTAGGCACAAGATTGGTAATAGTCAAGCAAACAAATAAACAAACGAGCAAACCATTCGAAGTTTTTGAACAAAAACAATCCAAGCTAAGATTGTACATAACAAACAGTTATTGCAAAACTCTTTTATCCTAATTTGTTTTTGTGCCACCTATCACTATAGTTTTATGAAAAACAGAATATACAATTTTGATAGTCATAATTGAGAAGCCTCATAAACTGACAACCAAACATACCACATCAATTTTAAGCAAAACTAAATTTTTTCCTTATACAAACATGTTTCTAACTTGGCCAAATTTTGCGCAACTTCTTGAAAGATTTACGACAAAATATACTTGAATCGAACTTACCTAGGAAGTGGTAAACTTCAAATTTTTCAAACAGCAAAACGCGCAGGCGAACTACGAGGCGTAAATGGCAAATGACACCTAAAATGTTTTCCCTTCAAAAAATAATCTCCAGTACATATGGACCACAAGCCGAGAGAAATCTACCATACGATGTGTCACTCAAATGTTTGCTAAAACTACGCAAATTTCAGCCAAAAATCTTCACAAAAATGCATTATCTTTTTAGAGTTTCTACTCTACATTAAAACTATATACACTTTTTTGTTAAATCGCATTAACTCTTTCTTTTTAAGAACATGAGTTTGCGTAAAATATTAAACTTCATCGATTCAAAATCAATGATTGAAAATTTGACACCATTAGGCCTAATTGTTGATAAAAGTGCGATCATTTCTTCCAAGCACGTAACATCTGTCTCAAAAAAGTAACCTTTTTCGAACCAACATTCACAAAAAAGTCGCTCATCGTCTACATCGTCTCGATCGAACAAAAGAGAAACGCTTCTAATGGTGGGTTTCGTATCCGTTCCTCTTTATAAGGTAGCAGATACTGTATATAGAGAAACTGAAGAGGGCTAATTCTGGTATCAATCATCATGATCGAGATGACGTGTGAGTAGATTAAGTGTCTTCATTCTGGAAGTCGGATTTCAGTGTCATTTATCCCAAGCTATTTGTCAATGCAATGCATGATGGGAATGCTACGGTTAAGCTCATGCTTGCATTCTATTTCTCATTCCCATATCGCTTTGCGGTCTTTCATTTTCTGAGAGAATCCTTTTCAAGTTTCAACCTGACTTGCGGGTTGAATGTTTGACTGAAGAAGAGTCGTTAGTTTCGCGGTGGCTGAAATATTTAGGTACAGTTTGGTAATATAATAGAAGCCTTTGACAACTTACCAAGGTAAATAGAATGTCAGTGCTTTTACGAAACTGACGAGCAGTGATTACGTAAGTTGTATCTAATGTTTTGCAATAAAATTTACTTCCGTGCGCGTTGTTGTTACCGATGGATATATACTATGTATGTTTTACTTTTCACTGAATGGCTTATTTGCATAAAACGCGTGCAGAGGTTCGCTTGGATGTATGGCCAGTATAGCTGTGTATTTCTTTCACTAAAATTTTAACAAATGAATTCAATAGTTAGGTTTCAAACTCGTACTATTCAAAAATTCGTCGTGGTTATCGGCGAAGGAATGTTGTTGTGTTTGTCATGGTTGGTCGTGGTATTTGTACACCCGCGTTAGGAATTTTTGGGTGGGCTTGTCAGGCACTTCACGTTGACTTCAATTTTGTGCCACCCACCAGACGTCTAGCCTCTTTCTGAACGAAACGAAAACTATTTGTGACAGTAGCTGAGTCTAACAAAGGTCTGGACACACTAGGCGTTACTTCGCTGCGACACGACGCCCGAAATCAAACCAGTTTGATTTTGTGCGACGTGTTGCAGCGCAGAAATTCTGTCGCAGCGACAGGTTTTCACAAACATTTTGTGAAACACACAGAGGGAATCGTCGCAGCACCACAGCGCCGCGTTGCGTGGCTGCGAATTGAAGCGTAGTGTGACCAGGTCATGCTATACTAACTCTTTCTCGCTCCTTATCATTCCATTTTGCACTTTGACAAGTTTAGGACATTGATTCACGGAAATTAGATAAAAAAGTAGCGGAAACTTAGCGACTACTTAGTACAAACCATGGTACAAACTGCCTTGGCATGACGTCAGCGATGACGTGCGTAACCACTTCTTTGAAGACTGGAGACGAGCTTTATCGAGTTGTTGCTGAACTTTTCATAACTGACGGGCGTGAAAAGATCGGGCGCCAAAACCCTTTCAGGCTATCTTAGTAAAATAAAGCAACGACTACGTCAACTTACTCCCCCTCTTGCAATAAAACACTCTTTTGATTGGCGCTTGCCAACGAAGCATGTTATTATATGCAAAACATAACATACTTTGAATAAATTCTTTAGCTAGTAAAAGACGCTTCGTAGTTTAATGATTTTAACTGTACGTAACCAAAATTAAGTGAACTTTTTTGTCGTAAATCTAGCTTGTAGTGAGGGATACAAGTTTGAGAAGCGAAGTAGAAGTTGGGAGAAAGAAAAACAAGTGTTGTATTATACGCAAAGTCATCTCACTTGTCCAGCATTGTCAACAATATGCGACGACAACCTAAAAGCAACGAGCCAAAGATAATAAAAGGATTTCTAGTAGTCAGTATATTTATTGGCTTACTTATGATGTCCCTCGGAGTGACATTTCGCGTCTACGTTTGTCATTGGGTCGCAAAAGCGTTATTCGCCATTTGGATCGGCATCTTGGTAAGTATAGCGTGGTGTCATATAAGGTCTGTAATCAAGGATTGTTTGGTTTATTAACGGTTGTTCACACAGGCGATTTTTGCTGTGATGTTTCTCCTCTTAGCGTATGTGATAGAGTATATAGACTTACGAGTACATTCGCGAAATGGTTCGATCAATTGTATTCGTCAGCTGTTCACTTTATCACATCGTTCAACACGAGAACATATCGCAGCCAAAATCGCCGGGTGTGAACGGGCTTTACTGCATCAATCAAGAGCTGTATTTGTCGCTCGATTAAACGGCAATAAAAGTTTTTAGACTTTAATTTTTTGGCGTAGTGTTTTTCTGATAACTTAAGTTGTTTGGAAAGCATAGAATGTAATCAGTAGCCCAAACAACACCTGTATCAATGCTCAGCGCTTGTAGCTAGTACGAAGTTGGCCTCATCAATGACATCTTGCGCTGCTTTGATATCCAAAGTTATTGAGTACCTTCTTGTGAAGTGTGATGATGGCTGCAATGTGTAATTTTATTTTGTGGTTTATATTGATAGCTTACAATATTTTTGTATGAATAACAGATTATGGTTGGTGCAGGCATTGGACTATGTACTCGCGTTACCGAAGACTATGGACCACGCTATGGCCCGGTATGTTGAAATATTATTCTTTGGAATTGTTGGCTCGACATAGACACTTTAAGAATCAATGATGATGATGTTTTGGTATGAAAAGATGTATTACAATTCTTTTTCAAATGACTCAAATATTACAAATATGTACAATCCCTGACCTTAATATAAACACTTTAAGAATCAATGAAGATTAAGTTTTTGTCTAAGAAGATATAATACAATTCTTTTTTAAATTGCTCAAATATTATGAATATGTACAATCCCTGACCTTAATATAAACACTTCAAGAATCAATGAAGATTAAGTTTTTGTATAAGACGACATGTTACAATTCTTTAAAATTGAAAGATATCGTCAAACAGTACTCAAGGTCAGGGATTGTACTGTGTAGTACAAATTTATAATACTTTAATCATTTGAAGAGGAATAGTGTAAGTATGTACAATCCCTGAGTGTGATATAGACATTTCAGATCAATGAGAATTAAGTTTTTGTATGAGAAGATGTGTGCAGTTGGTCTTTAAATTATTCAATTATCATGTAATCGAGTATCCCCTACTTTTCATATTTAGACATTTTAACTCTAGTTTCTTTCATTTTAGGCTTGTACGTTTAGTTTTTCCATCATAAACTTTCTACTGTGCTTGGCTATGGTGATTTGTCTGAGTTTTGCAATGGTAGACTTCGATGACGATAAGTGGTTTAGACCAGATAGTCCCCATCTTATTGTGGACCCCGATCATTGCGTCGTGGAACGTCATGTACACGAGTATGAAAGTTTCTTTAACACATCCACTGACATATATACATCTGGACTGCTTGCTCCTATACTTTTTGACTTGAGGCTTGCGTGGTCAGTTGAAAGTCACGAAGGCTGATGAATATGAGAGTATTGTGACATCGCTGACTCTTCAAATAAAGTCAGCAATACTGGTCAGCAGCCGACTTCATAAGTAAACACCCTCATAATTTCGGCCATCTTGGACCACACTTTGTGACACCAAGCAAGCAGTCCAGATGTATATAGGTCAGTGAACACATCTCATAATTACTGATGATGCCAAGCCTAAAGTGTAACTATACTAAATTAGTTCTGCACTGAAGTTTTTCTTTCAAATATTTCCTGTAGCTATAACTACTACGAACGAATCAAACAGCATGGTATTGATGGCCTCAAGTATGGCTCGATTTTGATTGGCTGTGCCTGTCTGGAAATGTTTCTAATCTTGTTACGCTGTATTTTCATTGGTCAGATCAAGGGACATTTTGGCGCGAGCGACAAACAACTGAGAGAGAAGATAATGCGCGGCGACAGACGAAACATACAGAACGTTTAAGATTTTTGTATACTTTAAGAGATCAGTGGGTTATCGTAACTGGAGCGATATCCTCGAACAATGGGTTGATATTTTACATACTTAACGAGTTCAGTGAGTTTTCGCGTACTTGGAGTGAATGTGTTGGTATTACTATTTTTTAGTCACTTTAGAGAACAAGAGATCAGTATCTTCGCATGCAACTGGGTCGATACGTGTAATTCTTGGCCTAGTTTACAGCATTAGATAATAGATTTGTAAACTTACATATTTTGTGACTTTTCCGGCATAGAAGTCAGTCTCAGCTTAAATTTTTGATTTTCTTGACCTGAAATATAAATATCTTAGAGTCGTTCACTACCATTTTGTTTTGTAATGTGCTGTATTTACTCGTTTAAACGCCGCGGCGCTCCCTAAATTTCAGTGGTTCACAAATGTGGTACGTTTGTGTTTGTTTAATGATAGCAAGAACTCTAATTCAAACTATAAAACATTGTAATAGAAGAGGCAGCTTTTCCGAAGCTGGCTTTAACTGAATTATTGTTGTTCAGTATTCGCTTCTAGAAAACTTGTAAAGTTTTGTAAATAATTGATGCAGCGCGTATTCGAGAGCGGCGCTAAAACGAATAAATACGGTATGCACCACTTGGAACGATTTCTTCGAAAGGTGGATAGCGCTATCCACTGGATAGTGATTTTTTGTAACCTTCGTAAAATTTCCCATTGATCGTTATAACATAATATTACGACTGATATAGATAGATTGGAGTCTGTAGCCTTTCTATCGTTGACAAAAATGGAAGTTTTGGCATTTTTTGTCCAATTTTATGAACGTTGAAAAATTCACTGTCCAATGGATAACGCTAACCATTTTTCGAACTATCGGCCCCTGAACTATGTATAGTTGAATCATGAGTTCAATGGTATGCACACCTATACGAAAT
>JAODVM010011236.1:0-20350 GCA_025400095.1 Phenganax marumi
TAATTTTTCGTACCATTTGTTAATAAGGCGAGATCTCGCTTGCAAACTTGCCGAAAAGTTTCCTCGCTAACCGGGATCAACTTTGGCCCATATGAACAGGCCCTCAGACCTTTTATATAAAAAATCTCTCGCTTCAAAAATAACAATGACATCATGGCTTTTCATATGAAATGATTAAACGTGAGACAATGCCAAAATGATGTATATTTTACTAGTTCATTTACTGTACTGCGGGCGAAAATTTGCAGCTGCGAAAAAGCATTATTGAAGAGAGATGCTGTTTCAAATATACACGCAATGTGCCGCGAGGCGGGGGAACTCGAATTTTATACCAAATGACGTTGTAAAAGCAGGCATAAATCACATGAAATTTATTCAAGAAATTCCCCAAGACGAATAGCTGAATCATGATTCTACGAAATTGCCAAGTTAGATTTCCGTGTTGTTGGATCATATTCCCTGATCATTGCGTGTGTTCGCACGAAATTCGGCGAAAAGCTCTGTATTGAGCAATCAAATGTAACCAATGAGAGGCCGTCGTTGAAAATTGACGCAAATATTTGTCACAAGGAGCGTGTTTCTTGGTAATTATCGAAAAACGGCGTTGCACGCACGAGTGCCCACCGCGGTTACAAAAGACGCCAGAGTTCGCGAATTATTCTAGAAGCAACCATACTCAGATGAGTGAACTTGGTAGAAAATTACTGCTTTATTTTTTGTTGTACAATTGAGGTGAGTGTATTTAGATTTATATTATAATGATTTTGTTAAAAGAGTCGAGCAGGTTTTGCCTGTACACCCACTGTCAGATGAGCTGTATCACATAAAGAGTTTAACCAGAGAATTTCAGATTTGTGTGCTTGTATAAGACATGGTCCTACTGCATCGTAGACAAAAATTTTGATGTAGAAAATATTACCACGGCTAGAAAGCGGATTGTAAACTTAATAAGGTTGCAAAATGTAGTCAGAAAAACGCTGTAAAATATAAAAGATATAGCCGTGTAAAGTTCGCAAAATTTGTATATTTCTATCACTATTGCGTGGCCGAGATTGATACCTTTCTCGAGTAAAGGGTATCAATTTCGACCGCGTAATACAAAAGTGTACACATTATCCAACCTTCAGACACTCCGCCTTTTACAACGTTTCGCGACGAAAATTTGCAATTACGCTCTTTCCAGTTTTGATGATGGCGTCGATTAAAACTTTGTTTATTATGTAATGCGTTCATTGGGAAAGTTTAGATTTCTTCTTTTATTGACAACTTGTATTTCGAATTCTTTTGCGCTCTCTTTCTTCATGTTATGTCAAAAACAAAACTACAACTCCCTTTGTAAAGTGACTTGAAATCGAAAAACACGCATGTAATCAAAACGTTGAAATTTATTTTGTAATTCGTCACGTTAGCAACTTTCATGCGCCTAAAAATGTGTGCCCAAATTTCCATATTTAATGAATCTATACTGTGTGGGTCAGTATACTACTTGCTTGCGGCCCGTATGAAGTTTGATTCATGGCTTTCACACGGCACTCTTTTATGCTTCACAAAATGATAGATTTTTTCATAGCCTATTCTAATCAACAACACGTTTATAATCATTCATAGTGTTGTTCTTCATGACAAAATGAGGCTGCTGTTGACTTACGCGTTTTTAACAAACACGTTAAACTTTCAAATTTTTAAACTTTTTCAGTAAAAACACACCAACATAAAGACAGGCAATTATTTAAACGTTTAAATTTTAAAAAATTCTTCTCGTGGTTGTTTAAATGATAAGTTTTATCACCATTTAAGCTTTCAAGTGCGGTACATGCCAATCAAAAACGCGTAAATGGAAATCACTTCAGGGCAGCATTTGCTATCTGCTTTTAATAAGCGTTTCATGTACCTATCTTTTATATTCTTGTTACAGAAATTACATTGATGATGAGAAGAAACAGTCGTTCTAAAAAGTCAGCCGTGAATATAAGGCTTGATTCAGATTCACAAGAACGGATACTGATCTCAAAGAATGAAAATCTAGATCGCGAAGTTGAGAATGGTATGAGATTTCGTCGAAGGACCACATCGCTAAAAGGCCGCAGGCAAACTGAAAGACGGCGCGCGTCAGTTCCTGCTTTATACAAGTTAAACGTGACTCTACCGTGCAGAAAAAATCTCCTTCAAAAAATCGGTTCGCGTTTGTCGAAACTTGGCGATGAGTTGGCGAAACGGCACGGCTATAAATCTAGTCAAATTCCTCCAATATCTTGCCCGAATGGACCTCATTCTTTAACGATCTATGCAAAACAGTTAGCCGAAGTTGGAGACTATTTAAACGCATTTTATTCAACTGATAGTTCATTGATATATGATGACAGCTATTACGCTACCCTAGCTGAGAATTGTCTACTTCTAACGTCAATTTTGATTGGCTTAAATAGCAATAATGTAGTTGTTGTTACCAGACATGATTTAGATACTTTATCCTCGTTATGTCGGGTGCATAGAACTAAGTCTTTGTCCAATACAAGACGTTAAATGACGTAATAATATCGTACAAATGCACAGTCTGTTTGTAACCTAAATTTTATCACTTTATTTAAATATATTTTCTATTTTGTTGTTGTATTACATAGTTGTATATCTAAATATCAGAGAATTGTAAAATTTATGAAAAAAGATCATTTATAAGCGAATAAAATATATAAGAATAATCCTTGTTGTATAACTTTAACATAAAAGCTTCAAATATCAGTCTATATCTCATGCGATTCTCAGCTGAAATCTATTTCGATTTAATTGGAAACAGACAAATAACGTTTAAAAACATAACCTCCGGGCAGAGGCAAACCAATGCGCTATACAATTCAGTTTCTTATATCAGTCAGTGTAATAATTATCATAAATAATTACTCAGTTCTGCAGCTTGTGTTGTGTAATTGTTTTTCTTTGTGAAAATCTCCTGAACTACTTTTTGTAGAAAAACGAAGAATCCGGCTATAAAATGAACAGCGAAGTGGATGTCTTTATTATTCCTCATACAAGAATGAAACAACTGGTCAAAGAAACCTCGAATAAGGTTTGAAACTTTAAACTTTTTCAAGTCAAATTAAAGGTCAACTTTGAACAGTGATGTTGTGATAATGTTGTTTTTGTATTTAAAATATGCATGTCATTATTTTGTTGCGTGGTTTGTGTGTGGTTGAAAGTACTTTCGTAAGATTGTATTTTCTTCAGTTGCAAGTAACTGTATCGACTTTAGGTAGATTATAGTGTCTAATACGTGTAATGACAATGCATATTTTGAATTAACTTATTATATGGCATTAAACCCCAATGCGCCTCCTCCTTGGTTACTTTGCTATGTTTAATAGCAAAACACTTTTCTCGTCATGTTGAGATTCTTGCCACTTCACAAGCTAGGTGATTACCAGGCAACACTCTCATCTTGACAAATGAAATAAATATATACATCAAATTTCAGTGTTCATTTTGATACGAAGAATCTTATTACATCAAATTTGTCTTAAGGTATTTGGCACAGACTTCTCTGATGATTTTGCTGTCGAAGGACTTTTGAATTCACTCAACCACACGTTTCGTGAGTTTGAGCACCATGAAGAGATTGAAAACCAATATATTATGGAAAAGTTGAAGACACGTGTAACAAAGTCTGAACTTTTAGAACTGCTACGTAATATTCATCACGATACACACGTTAAAGACATTTTGACGCTCGTTAAGAAAGCGGACGAGTGTGTATTGCAGAGATCAATTTTTAAAGTAGAACTACAGAGGGCTGTCAAGGAGTTTATTGATGATTTTTTACCACATATGAAAGAAGAAGAGGAGGTTTGTCAATCAGTTGATCAATAATATGGATTACTTTTGATCAATAATATGATCAATAATATGATAATTGATCAATAATATGGATTACTTTGTGGAGATATTATATCATCGTTAATATTGACCACGTTGTTAAGGGAAAGTATTAATCTATCAGTGATGTGATTAATTTGAGTATATATCCATTTTTTCAGATATTCCAGCCTTTACTTTCAACGTATTTCACAAGAAGGGAGCTTCAAAATTTACGAGAAACGATTGTGCAGCTACACACATTCACTTCAAGCGAACAAGCTATCGAGCCGTGCATTAAACTAAAAGACACTCAGACAAATTCTGCATTTTCAAAACTCCCAAACGAACTTTTACTGCAAATATTCTCGTATCTGACTCCTCGAGATTTATGTCGCTGTGCCCAAGTTAGCAGACAGTGGTCTGAAGTCTCGCTGGATGGTTCATTATGGAAGGAACTGTATCCAGTGCGATGGATATTTAGGAATGATTGGAGCGTCAATTTGGATGATTATGAACCTTGTACATGCAATGATGGATCAAGTGTGGACAAAAATTCTTGGGACAGAGAAAGGTATGAAAAAAAATTTTTTAAATCACTTTTCTCCTACAGTAGTTTTATTTGCCAATTTGAATGCAGCATATTTTCTATTTCATCGGTAAGATTGGTTGCTATTGATTGGTTGCACGAATTTGCGAATTTTGGAAGAAGTTGGAAATATTTTGGTCTGTGGAAAGATTTTTTGAAATCATTGCCTTTTTATCATTTAATTACAGTCTTGTCCGTATATTTTTCGCCTATAGGCGTAGACTCAACATGTTGAGTCTGTGCACATAAGCTAGAATATTGCTAATCCGGACTGAAATCAATAGATTCCCGCAACGTACTGTGTGGTGTTACGTATTATCCGATTATCCGATAACTCTAAGGCAAAATCGATTGTAAAAAAATAATCAACTAATCGATTTATCGGGAGCAGCTCTAAGTAAGATTAGTTCATGTAAGAGTAAACACTCAAATATCCATGTCCATTTTGTAGTTCATTTAGTGGAACAGACAGCATTGAGTCAGGAGTGTCATCTGAAGAAGAGATTGATCAACGAAGACTGGAAATTGAAACCAAGCAAGAAAACAACGTCAGAAGATTGATTCTGATGACACGCTATCTCATCCCAGCAGTTGCTGACCACGTGCATGTCCTTGTATTAGGATGTTGTCCTGGTCTAACTAATGGTTTGGTGAGGTTTTCGAGCTGTTTTATTAGATGCTAACAAATCTGTTTGTGAACTTGTCAAGGGAAACTTGTTTGTCATATGCACAAGGAAGTGGGCTTGTCTACAAACTTGTCAAGGAAATTGTTTTTGTATCAACAACTATCAGTGAATTTTTTCAGCTGTACAAAATGTTGTCACGTTGTAAGAATTTGGAGTTCCTTGATCTATCTCAAAACAATATTTCAGATCTGGGCTTGAATGGGTAAACAAAGAACTTTGGTAATGAAATGTAGTTTTCATAGTTCGTATCTAAAGTTTGTTGAATGTTTTGCCTAGATTGTTTCACAAAGGCGGAGGCAAATTATTGCGGCATTTGGATCTATCGGGCTGCGCGAGAATAACAGACAAGACATTAAAAAAACTTTCACCTGCTTTGACTCGGCCCGGCCAAGCTGATAATGGGGGGTCTGGTGATGAAAATGGCAGTGAAGAACTGATCTCTATAACTCAAGGACTGCTGTATCTATCACTGTCAGGATGTTATCAGATCACTGATGATGGAATGCGGTAAGAAATGACTTCAACATCAAGGTCAGGGATTGTACAATCTGTGACCTTTATACAGACACATTCAGTTTCAGTTTTTGCATGAGAAAATGTGCTGCAATTCTCCTTTAAATAATTTAAACATTATAATTATTTAAAATCCCTGACCTTGACATAGACATCTTAACTGATTCTAATATTATAAACGTGTACAGTCCCTGACCTTGATGTAGACACTTTGAGTGATTTGAATATAACTATGTACAATTCCTGACCTTGATATAGATACTTTAAATAATTCAAATATTGTGTACAATCCCTGACCTTGGTAAATATTCCAGTCAAAGTTTTGATCAAGAATCAACAACTTCATTTTATTTTCAGAGTTTTATCAAAGAATGATAACTTAAGAAATCTAAAGCATCTTGACTTGTCAGGCTGTTTGAATCTTTCTGCCGGAGGGCTTCAGGATCTCGTTGGAAAATGTCCGTCATTAAACCACGAATCTTTATTCTACTGTGACAATATCTCGGAGGGACCATACCCTGATACGGCAAGTGGCTGCCAGAATCTCGGCTGTTCCAAACGCGTTTGTTGTAGATCGGGCTTATACGAATGAATTCATCACAGCTACGTACGTCGACGCGAGAATTTTCGGTAAAAGTGCCATTGATATTCAACGTAAGACGTTGTTTGTACATTTCATATGTGGTCAACGCGACTCCTCCCAATAGAATTCTTCACTCGAAAGTTACTTAACTTCCATGATGAAACATTTATCAAAAGACATTACTCAGTCTAAATTTTTCTGCAAACTCGACCAATAGGTTGTAGGATTATTAAAATGCTGTATTGCATTTTGTGGAGTTCTGAAACAATTCTTTTGAATTTTTGGTATTTTGCTTATAACAAGAATCGCCATAGGGAATCAATTCGGTTTCAGTAGCGAGGAGAAATTATCATATAGCCGGTCTTTGTGCGTTTTTGAGCGATGCCTGAGTTCGTTTTAAAAATATAGGTTTGACACTGTCCAGGAAACGCGCTCAATTTAATATGAAAATGTGATAAAATTCAAATGATTTTATCAAGAAAGAGCTAAAAATGTATGGTATTTGCTACTCCAAAAACAACATTTTATTGGCAGAAGTTTATACATAGGGATGTGGGCGAAGCGAAATCCTTAAATAACTTTGCTTGCCAATTGAGTTAAAAATCGAAATATTTCAATCTTAATAATGAAATTAATATATTCAAGGTTGGACATTATCACTTTTTCATATATTGGCTTATCAACTAAGGTAATTTCGACTGAACGGATTTTTGTAACATTATTCGAAAAATAATATTCAATGGATTTTTTCCCAAGAGAACAGGGAAAAAACAGTGTTCTATTATCTAGAATTTTAGTGCCAACAACAACTGAAAAAGCGTAAGCAAACAGACTGTTTTATCGCGGTATACCCATATCATATTGTCTGCTTTGAAGAATTTCAGCTGTTCGCGAAAATGATCAGAACATTTGCAAGTAAAATCGCGCTTGGGCCGCGAGGAAATTTTCTGCAGTGAAAACAATGCAAAAATTGCAACATTTGGAGACCGGTTGAATGTACATATATATATATTACCTTCATATATATATGTATATACATATATATATATTTATATATATGTATATATATTTTTATACAGATAAAAAAATAACTTCGCATAAAATTTTTTCTAGGCTATATACAGTGACCTTGCACGATAAAATCTTAAAAAGTCTCTCTTTAAGAATTTAAAAATGTTAAAATAATTTCTGTTGAAAAAACATTCGTGTTTCGTGCTATAAACATACCGTGCGGAAAATCTTTTCAAACCTGTATTTGATCGAGGGGTTTTCATATTTATGCTTTCGTTTACCTGCCGACAATTTTTGGCAAAACAGTCCGGTTCGTGTCGGATAACGTTTCGTTAGGTTTTCTCGTTTTCGCTTTAGCCGAACTCGGTATAGTCGGAGGTAGCTTGGTACCGCTAGAAGGTAGCCTTTGTTGTTTTCTCTCGGCAGATTGAGGGTGATTATGGCTAGCTTTTATGGAGTTATCGGCCGGAGCTCGAGGCAACCTTCGTCGTAGCCATGGATGTCGCAACGCTTGTGCAGGTGTTAGCCGCTGCGCCGGGTCCCACTGCAAACATTTCTTCAAGAAATCAATAAACAGTGGATCATCACATCCCTTTAACACTGTCACCCAATTCTTAGTGTTAGGTGGACCTCTCGTTTTACCATGCCTTGAACGACCGCCACTTAGAACTGTCTCGCCATCAGGTAAAGTAGTCACCGTACAATACCGCGGATTCCCTTTGGAATTGAAAAAATTCTTCGCGCGTTTCGACGTGTGTGGTTCAAGAAGTGATTGTGGAGGCATACCTAGCAGTTCTATGATACACGCCAGCTGATCCCCTTCATCTTCACCGGGGAAAATAGGATAGCCAGTTAGTAATTCTGCTAAGATGCAACCGAACGACCATATATCAATATTCATTCCGTATCTAGCCCCAAGAATTACTTCGGGGGCACGGTAGAAACGACTTTGAATGTATGTATAGATTCGTTGATGTTCGTAACAACTCGATCCAAAATCTATCACCTTTATGCCACTACGTCCCTGTTGCTTCAATAAGATATTCTCCGGCTTTAAATCGCAATGGATAATTCGGTTTTTATGTAAGGCATCTAAGCATTGTAAGATGGAGTGCGCGAACTTTCGTACCAGCTGCAAACTGAATCCTTGGAACTTGTTCTTCTTAACTAGCTCGTAAAGGTTCATACTCAGCAACTCAAATGTTATACAAATATGATTTCGGAACTGAAATGATTCTAGCATATGAATGATGTTATAATTGTTCTCTTTGTCTTGTTTTTTAAGATGCTCTAAAATCCGTATCTCCTCAGCGGCTTGGCGGTGAAAGCGTTTCTCATTTCGCACCATTTTCAATGCAACGTAGCTCTGCGTTTTGTGATCGTAGACTTTGACGACTTGTCCAAAGCTTCCTTTGCCTATAATCTTTAAGACTTCGTAGCGATATGCAATATGATCATGAGGAACGTGTATATAGGAACCCTGTTCGTCATCGTATCCATTATTACTCGCTCCTCCTACAACGCCTTGACGCTTTTTCGCGTTTGGCCCAGTGAAATAAATATGAGGATAGTTGAATATCTCATGATGTTCAAACGGTGTTAACTTTGTCATGAAAACTTTCATTGCTTTTTCAGGCGTCATTGGTAGTGTTCTTGATTTGCCACTAGATTCAGCGCTAGTGGATTTGCGGTCGTTGTTATTCGCGTCGACATCTGCAGGAGTAGAGACGTGTGAATTTGACGTTGGGCGAACTGCTGGTAAATTTGCTTCGGTTTTTACGCGATGATTTGTCTCTTCTTCAAATAGCTGTTGTACTTGAACTCCTCCCAAATGTGGCAACGTATTGTTCGTTTCTTGAGCCGGTTGCTTTAGCGTTTTCGTCGCGGTCTTCAGAGGTGGTAAAACATGTTCGTCGTTCGATGTAATGTTGCTGTTTCGTCGATCCAATTGATAAATAGTCTCTCCTGTTTGAATTGGACGGGTTTTCGAATGCGGTAACGGTTTCCTTGTGCTGGTACTTATCATTCTAGCAATATGACACAAAGAAAGCTCTTTGTGTTAAAGGAAATAGTATCAATACTTCGTATCCGATGTACCGAAACCTAGCTTTGCCATTGAAAATACTTATAATTCTCTTGTATTTCTATTCCTTTTGTGTTGTTAGGGCAAAGCGACCAATCAGAGAGTAGTAAACACAGGTGCCTCGGCAACCAGACGTCAACAACTAACCACTAACGGTGTCGCTTAGCAACCGGTAACCAATCAGGTTGCAAGATGATGACGTAATTTCTGAGCTTGACTGCTACTGATCTATAGCAAAACTGGAATAAAATTATCGCACCAAACTGAACTCTACATTTTGAATATGAAGCGCGATTTTATTTCTTCATACATTAGCATAATTAGTAACGACGTAATCAAGATGGCGGCGGAAATTTTAAAACTGTATCCTTTTATGCAACTAAAAAGCAAAATATTTGTAATTTATAACAATTTCTAGGCTATATTTTTCAAACAAGCGGTTTTTTACTAGCCGTGGAATAGAGAAATTGCACACTGTACATGCAACATTACGTGTTTTTTGTCTGTTTTCAATAAACAATTTTGATTAGCATGCCGGCTTGTTTAATATAGAGCTGTGGAAAATATTAATTTAGCGTATAAACAAGGCGCGGTCGGAATTATTAGCTAGGATCTTTCAAGGCTAGTTTATTTGGTTTGCTGATGTTGAAACGCACTTGCCAATACCTTTTTGTTCTTCACCGCAGGCGATATATATGTCTCAACATTCAACACATATTTACGTGTATTGGGTAATAGGCTAAAAAATTTTGATCGAGCGAAAACAAAGAGGCAGCCATCGCTGCAGCTAGAAATGGCATCGTAAAATTAGTAAAAACGCGAAGATTCCTTACAAGCTGTTGCAAAATGTGAAAAATATAGCCATGCGGAGTTCCAAAAGTTTGTATAGTTTCGTATCACGAGGCCGAAATTAATACCTTTTTCTTAAAGAAATTATCAAATTCGGCGGCGCAATACAAAAATATAAAAAATTTTCAAACTTTGTCGGATTATATTCTCTACACTTTATACGCAACGAAAATTTGCAGTTCTAGTGTTTTAATTTGCTCTTTGTAGCTGCGGTTATATTTTTGGCTAGATCAATATTGTGTTTATTATGCAATCAATCCATCGTTACACATTTTATTGTCTCAAGAAGCAATTCACATCATGCTTGAATCATCTCGGTAAAACTCAACTAAAATATAGTCTTATAGGTCAGAACCCGAACTATTCTGGATGTCTTAAATTAGTCTTTTTACTCTTAACTCACTGCAGTGATCTCACGATTCCATTCACGGACAATGAAAAAGCAGAGATTGCAATGAACTCACTAAAAGTTGACTCTGAACCACGTAGAACGAAAGTTAATAAGACTCTAAAAGTTGACGAAAATATTCTAATTGTGTAAGATACAGCTAGTATATTTGATCAAAAAGTTACAATTCACTAACGAGTGTTTGAAGGCTCAGCTTTAGTTTGTTCGCACGTTCTTTTTTAGCATGGAATTGCATTGTTGATTTCATCAAGTCTGACAATATTTTCCATTTCTTAGATCTTTTGAAGCCCCTGAAGCAAAAAATTTACGAGTGGCAGCAAATTCGTTTTTGGATCATTTGGCATTGGTGATGAAGACAATTGATCTGTTTGGATGACATTTCTCAAAGTACAGTACTACAAATTTAGAGCATAAGAACATGTGGTCTCAAAAAAACTGAAATGACTGAATAGCTGTCGCCTCTTCTCCTGGCAATTCCCTGCTCAAGTTACACACAAGTTGTTTTTCGATACGGATGCTTCGGATTTGACTACCAATGGGAAGCAACTGCAAGATTCTTTCATTTCTCCCACAAAGAGACGCAGTTTTTTGCGCTTTCGCAGTCGAATGAACTGTTCTCTATTATGTCGAAAACAAGAAGGCAACGAGCTTAAACTGGCTTGCTGGTTTTCAACCGCAAAATCTCGCAGTTGTATTTGCGTTCGTTGTCAAATCTAATGCTCTCATTATGTCAGAAACTAGAACAATTGCTGGTATTCAGCGGCAAAATCTCTCACACTTGTTCTCGCTGTCGTGAAGACGTCGACGTGTTCACATTTGAAGTGAACTGGAAATACAAAAGAACCTAAACGTCCGTTTGCACTTGGAGTTTTTCCTTCGATATTTCTCGTGTCCAACGATGTGATGGGGTAAACAACTGACAAGCATACTTTATCGAAAAAATTGGTCATTATGCTTATCAGTTAAGCTGCTTAATCACATACGCCAGGAGGAGAAATGTCGCAGGGAAAATCAAACGAGTCAACGGGCCTTATTGCTGTGCAAAGATGGAAAAGTAAAGTCTGCCTATTTGTTTATGGACTGAACGAATATATAGACTTTCATAAGTAAAATACAATTGGTTGTAACATATGCTTCGATTCTCAAGCGGGCAGGAAACGTACGTATTGTCTTCAATTGCAATACGCAAACTAAATATGGCGGAACATTTTTCATGCAGATTAGAGGAAAAGGATATTTGGACAATGTATTTTTGCAACACAGCACCGAAGCCGAAATGGTCGAAAATAGAACTATTTATTTCACAATTTCTTGAAACGAACATCTGTTCAGTGGAAACATTCCGAAAATTCAGCGTGGTTCAAAATTTAAATACACGCAAAAGCGCTATTTTAAACGCTTTGCAATACGACTGCCTTCACATTATGTTTGATATGTTTAGCATGAACCCACGCGATCTTTGCTAATATATATCTTGCGAGAGTTCCAAACTTTTCACTTGAAAATCGAGTACGGTTCACGGTTGCAGATTTGCTTTTGAAACTACTAAGACACGTCCAAAACCTGAAGGTAAGTCTTTGAATAACATTTTTTCATGAGGTCTTGTTAAAATTCTGTGCTGAAATTGACATTCATTATTGAATTGATATAATTATGCCTTTGGAGACGTGTCATTGCTTGATCAAATAAAAAAGATTTACGACGAGAACAAACTGGCTAATCATCATTTTGTTCTACAGCATGAAGCTAGCTTACTTTGGAATTCTTATGTCCCTGTCATGCGCAGTGGTGCAAGGAAGAATATTGCCTGCATATGAGGGTGTGGCGAGCATGGAATATGTGCAGGCTATCACGAAAAATCAAGAAAGTTTGAATGAAAAGGAAAATACGAGAAAATGCGTCTCAGGCCTCTGGTGCAGAGTTAGCAAAAAAACTGAAGTGCCGGAAGAAGGTACCCGGAGCTATGTCTCAGAGAATCAAAAGAATGCGCCTGTTTATCCGGGTGTTTTGGAAGCTGGCGCCGAATCTTTGCAGGCTGGCGAGAAAAAGGGTAAAAATGTGGCAAGGTGTGTACCCGGATCTTGGTGTAGAAACGAAATACCGAAAGAAGAGTCCAGGAGTTTGGTGCCAGTGATTATGCCTGCAGATCAGTATGAAGCAGCGACGAAGAATTTTCGAACTGGCACTCGGAAGAATGTCGCGAAATACTCGGCCGGTGTTCAGTAGAAGCCATTGAAACTAAAAGTTTAAAATTTAAAACATATATTGTACTTATGAATACAACTATGTACATTGCACAATTTAGTGGGTAAACTAGGAATCCTAATGGATACATTACGTAATGAAGGATATTTGAATAGATCAACTTCAACTTATTTGCAAAGTTACGTAGAATTCTCAAATAAATTTTAGAAACTGAATTGTGCGTTTCCTGTCCATATGTTTTCTACACTAGAATAGTTCGTTTCTCTCTGTCTCGTCTCAACTGATCTAAACTGCCTCTGATACGATGAACTTTCATTCTTAACGCTGAAAATTCATCTGTGCTTTTGAAAACGGAGATTTTGCAACTGCCAATTCGCTCTTCCAACTTTTCCAACAATTCTTCCGGAACAACCGCACCAGCATTTGACGCAGACGTTGCCTCTCTCAAAATGTGCGACGTGTTACTTTCGATTAAGAGATGTTGCGTTGAAGAATGGGTATTTGTGTTCAACCCATCTTTTGGTGCTGTTTGCTGAGCATTTTTACTCGAAGTGCTTTCCTTTAGCGGTTGTGTTGATTTTTTGACAGGTTTCTTTGCAACAGGTGGTGGAATTTTTTTCTTTATATCGTTTTGATCCAGTTTCCCCGTGGTTGTAGCAGTTTTACTCAAAGAACCATTTTCACTATTAATCATCCGTTCCTTTTCAAACCTTTTGACAAGTTGAACTATTCCGGATGTTTTAGTGGAGTTCACTTTTGCACTGTCGTTTACATTGTTTTGCAAAACTGTGTTTTCAGTTTTTTCTTGTTCATGTTGCTTCTTTAAGCCGACAGTGTTGGTTGAACTTAAATCCTTTTTACTTTCATCATTTGAAGTTTCTGGTTCTTCAATTCCGCTTGTCTCTTGCAATGATTTAGTTATGTTGAGGATGGTATTCGAGCTTGAGTTCGCGTTCTTTTTATCATTAATCATTACCAGTTTTTCATTTTTATCATTTTCGGTCGACTTAGCCGTTTTATGTTTAGTTTGTCCCGATCCAGAAGGAGCTCTGCTGCTCATCAAAGCGCTCAACAGTGTCTTCTGAAGTTCACTTTTACTCATTCCACTCCGAATACTTTTCAATTCACTGCTCTTTCCATCAGTTGCAACCTTACGCACGGCATCTTTTTGAAACGACTTATCTTTCGTATTTAATTTGCTTTCTTCTGCTTCTCTTCTTTGAAGAAGATATCCAATGGCACTGTTAATATTGCTACTGGAATTTCGTCCCCCGCCGTTTGCTATTTTAGCGCTCACTGCTGTTGCAAGTTCTAGCTTCAATTCTTCACCAGATTTCCTGCTCTCAAAAGGCGGCTTCTTCATTGTAGCGCTTTCTTGTACATTTTTGCTAATTCCACTCTGCTTTGATATTGGTATTTTGCTTTCTTTAGCAGCTGTAGAGTCAGCGTTTGCACTACTCACTCCTGAAGCCATTTGTCTGTTTGTTTACCTTGGTTTAATTCAAATTCACTTGCTATTTTATGTTTCAAACTTCAGCTTTGGTATCATTGTCTGCAAATATTCGTATCTTTACTGTCTGCTTCTTCGTACTCATCTTTTCGGTCTTTGTTTGTTTAACTTAGCTATCATTTCGTCATTTTGAAACAAACAAAAGTATCTACTGTATGCTTGGCGTTTGAAAAGCTATGTCAGAATTTCAACTATGTACTTAGTTCTGTTCATAATCCAAGTACGCGATTATCCCTCTCTGACAATTGAAATCGTTTTTGCGTATGTTCATGCAATATTTTCTTGTTTTCACTGTCTTGCTGAGTCCCTTTTACGTTTGGACAAATCGATGGTTAAAAAACAATGCATATGCTTAGCAAATAATAGCAAGTTTACCTTTAAGAAAGTTGAATTAATTTCGTTGCTTAGAAGAATGTTTTTGGCAACAACCGGCACTCAAAGTTTGTTCGTTTCGTATTACACGCTCGTATCATATGACAGAGTTCCTCCACACAAACACTTCGAATAAAATGGGGAAAAAGTGGTTTTACCACAAAATTAACTAACATTCTTTAATCAAGGAAGAATAAATAATGCTTCGAAAAGAAACATGTCGTCCATGGTGTTGGGTGCGTCACAGAAAATCCCACTAACTAAGAGTTTATTGTTAAAACGTCGGCATATGATGTTACATTCATGCACTGTTAGTGTAAACAAACCTAATGAGAAATTAATCTTTTTCATTATTTATGGACTTTCGTGCTGGTCTCATACATCTACTTCATTCCGTATAAATTTTGTGGAATAGGGGATGGAAGTTGCATGGAATACCCAAACTGTTAGAAAGTTCAGTTTATTTAGAAAAGTTTTACGGCTTGACAAAAGTTTTTTGAAGGTCTAGCTTTGACACCATGTCTGTTTTCATTATTGAAATCCTTGTAAGAAATTTTCTGTTTGAGATTACAAGTTGAACATATGAGTTTGAATACATTCACGAAGCATGTAAATAAACGGGATATTGATGTAGCCCCCAGTTTAGTCATTTGAACACGAAACGTGCAACAATGTGATGTCCTGACAGATTTGACATCAGTTTATTCATGGATTCACAAGATTCATCGCACAGTTCACTCCTTGCAACAGCCATTTTGATTTCCTTGATGAATTATATCCACACTAACATGAATTATTGCATGAACGCAAGTTCCAATCTTGTCATTGGGGATCGGTGTTGAGGTTAAATGGATTACCTTAAAAGCGCAGACGAAGTTTTCCATTTTTCGTCTGCGCTCTCAGAGGATTACTATTTTACTGGGGATTAGAGAAACGATTTGGTGTTGAAACTTGACCAAAGTCGTGGCTGTCTTCAAGTTCTCGAGGCTTTTTGACATTCATATTTTCATTGACTGTGCGAAAACGACGTGGTTGATGTAGTAACCGGTTTTAAGCAAGATTTAATGATAGGTTTGGCTGTTATTCAATGCAGGAAACCGGTTCGTTTGACCTTTCCTTGACCTGCTGTGGAACTTCAGCTAAAATTCGTTTGAGAAGAATTGCAGAACTTTTGAAGAGATTTTAGTTAGCATATCTGCTTGAAAAAGCTACAAAAGAAACTCTTATTAATAGATGAAAATGCACGGTATATGCATTTCGTTCCAGTAATTTTACCACAGTTTTCACCAAAGAAGGAGTCCATGTGCAGACTTTCAAGTGGGCTTTCCGGGGGCGTCTGATGGGAGTAGCAAAATACTGCGTTTTGATTGGATAACGTGTCCTTATGTCAACCAATCAATTTCGTGTTTTCATTCTGAGTTTTCATGCAAAACAAGTCTTCAAGCTTCGCCATCAAAAGTGTCGTACACGGTAAAATCACGTAAAATGTTGTCTTTAAAAATCTGCATATCTTTTTAATGCTGTTATGTAGCTTTCAGTGAGAGAATCGTACATGACAAATGCTGTCTGCTCATCGTATTTTACAGAGTTCAAAGCGGAGTTTTCAAGCCACGGCGAGAATTATGGCTTCTTTGAGAGTGGCTATCATCGGACAATCTCAGTTTGGCATGGAAGTTTACAAGAAACTGCAAGCGAAAGGTCATGAAATTGTCGGTGTTTTTACCATTCCAGACGTGAAAGGAAAGCCTGATATCCTTGCCAGCGAAGCAGAAAAAGATGGCCTTCAAGTTTTTAAGTTTAAACGCTGGAGGAACAAAGGACAACAGAGCACAATTCCTGACATTTTTGAACAGTACAAAGCTTGTTGTGCCGAGTTAAACGTCATGCCATTTTGTAGCCAGTTTATACCGATGGATATCATTGATTTTCCAAAGCATGGGTCCATTATTTACCATCCTTCTATTCTACCAAGACACAGAGGTGCTTCGGCTATAAATTGGTAATTAAAAAGCTAATTATATTGAGAGAAATTAAGTACCGCTTCGTTAAAATGTAGTGCAATGTACAATGTACATTTCGCTACATTGTGGTTTTGTTTGCATTTGTTTTGCATCGTGTGTTTAGGTTCAAAAATTGCCTTAATCCTCTAAAAAACTTCTAAAAACGGCACCGGGTTGTATAATCTACTCTTTGTGCGGCATTTGTGTATATTATGTAGCCTGGAGCAATGTTTATAAATGCTTTTACTGTTTAAAGGGTCGGAATGTAAAAGTAGCGAGTTTACATTTTTCTAGTTCGAAAGAGAATGTACTATGATTCTTTTCGAAATATATTTTCAATATAATTTTTTTTTATAAAACTTTGTCGGCTATTCATAGTGGGTAAGAAAATTTATCACACAAAGAGCCCTTCAAAATGTCATCAATACTTTAGCTACTAGGCTAGTGTTGCTTAGAAACAGAATGAAACGTCTTTGAAAACTTAGTAGAAAGGAAGGGAAAGTGAGGAAGAATATTAAACGAATTAGAAAAGTTTATTTTGCATTACTATTTTCCAGCTCTTTATATAGATGGGTAAACCTTGTTTACATATTTTGATACTTTGCCTGCCAAGAATATGCGCGGGCATGATTTTTTGAAAGCTTTAACATACATGAGTTGTTTCATTACATATGCTTGCATAGCTGGACTATACAAAATTAGGTGCTCACGCATATTCTTGGTAGGCAAAATATCAATTATGATAAACAAAGTTTACTCATCTATAGACATTAAAATAGTGATTAATTGTAAGATGCATGGGGACCTTTGTTTTGAAGTCTGTAGTATGCAGAATATTGATAACAGTGTATTTGGAAAATGTCTGGTCGAAATTGATAATCCATTGACTAGCAAGACTCTCATTTCATTCTGACTAGTAAAATCATCTGATATTTAACAGAGTAAAATGTATAAGAAGTGAGGTACTGAAGCACATTGCGTGCTATGGGTTAACAGTGAAAATTACCAGAAAGTTCTGTTATCCTGTCAATTAACTAACTGGAGTCTCTCTTCCTTGACATTATATGCTGACAAAACTAACAGAAACATTTCTTCCAGGACTCTTCTAGAAGGAGACAAGCAAGGTGGCTTTACAGTGTTTTGGGCTGACGATGGTTTGGATACTGGGCCAATTCTGCTGCAGAGAACTGTGGATGTTGATCCAAATGATACAGTGGATACGTTGTACAATCGATTCTTGTATCCTGAAGGAATCAAAGGGATGGTATGATACATTTTTTAATGTAACATTCTGACTAAGGCTACGTCTACGTTAGGTGAGACTAGTTCTGCACAATCACAACGCCGAATTCAAGGTTCCATTTTTTGGCCTTGTTTGCTGTTGGAAGTTCTTGTTTTATGTAAATGTATTTGTTTGATTCTACTCCATCATAGAAGTTTTAGGCTCTAAACTCATCTTTAGATGGGTGAATTTGATGTCAAAACTGCACAGAATCAATCTCGTGTAAACATTAAGTGTGTTCTACTTTGTGCGTTTACATGACTGTCTAATCTTGGGCATATTTATTTACAGTTGCTAGAGCTTTGCACCTTATTTTCAGAAAAGTAGTCAAGAAACATACTTCTACTATCAAAAACAACAATTAAATACAGAAGAAACAACTATTAAGAAGCAACTTATATGATCAACAAACATTAAGTTATTTTAATACGATTTGTTGCCTCAATCTAGGTTGAAGCTGTGGATCTGATCTCTGAAGGTAAAGCTCCGAGAATCGTTCAGTCCGAGGAAGGAGCAACTTACGACAAAATCTGGAAGAAGAAGGATGTCGCTAAGGTAGAGAGTACCACTAAATTAAAAAGCGAAATGTCAGTTGTTCATCTCAGTACAATTTCATGGTTTCCAATTCTAGATTCACTGGGATCAATCAGCTGAAAAACTGCATAATTTCATAAGAGGATGTGATAAGGCAAGTGTAGCTTGAAGACGTTAATGAAATTAGCCTTTCTCGCAACACCATTTTTGGGGCACTTTTCATGAAATAAATATGTCAAAATCAGAAAAATCTAAGCTGTATGAAAACCGTTGTTCATAATTGAACTGTAAGTTAACTTATAAAGGTTTTATTTAGAACAATGATGATACGAAGCCTATATTTATTGAATATAATCTCAGATAGTACCCCAAAAATGGCGTCGTGAGAAAGGCTAATTGTGGTTTTGTCATGATATACACTGCAATTTTTGTAACCAAGTAATGCAGCGATTTAGTAAACAAATTTTGGGATGGTTTTATAGCTCCCTGGTGCTTGGTCAATGATAGATGGCGAGGTATGTTTTACCATGAAAATTCACACTGTTTACTAGATCTATAGCTAACCTATGTGTCCTCAAAAGATTATGGCGGTTACTCTATGGTGCTTGTTCTCACAGTTATCTATAGTTGGTTGATATAACATGAATGTTTTTTTCCTTTCGGTAGCAAATAACGTTTTACAGTTCCTCCCTGGAGAAAGAACGCAATCCACCTCAAGGCTGTTCTGTTATCATTGAAGGTTTGGAAAAACCTGCAATTGTTCATTCTGGTGGAATGACTGTGATTGGCAAAGATGGAAAAATGGTACTACAATGCTGATGGCTCTCAGCTCTAGATAGTGATCTGATAATGATTTAGAGAAGTTTATATATTGTGATTAGCTGACTAAGGCATTGATATTTTTTTTCTTCTCAGTTGACTGTAAAAGCACTTGGTTTAGCTAATGGCAAGATGATCCCTGCTGCAAAGTTTGGCCAAGCTGCGGACGAAGGCGAGGCTTTGGAACTTTCTGAAGAAGAGAAAGAAATCGAAGGAAAACTGAAGGTACTGCTACTTCTTTTATTTATTTGACTTTGCCAACTAGGGCAGGATCACCGCACAACGGCATAAGCCAATTACTTTGGGCCCTAATATTTTAATTTACCTGACCCACCCTGACAACTTTCTCTGGGGGGGATACCGGAGTCGCAGGAAAAACAAATGACTTTTCGGTTGAGCGTTGGCTTTACTCTTTTCACATGAAGAGTGGGTTTGAGTTTCACTGAGATATTTCCTCCCCATACCCTTTTTTTTCCTTCCTTTAATATATATATATACTCGCCATCTTGTTTCAGCAAAACGTAATTTACATACAGCGGTGTTGTGAATGCTTAATGTAATATAAAACGATTTGGCACACTGTGCGCACATATCATGACGTCATCCCTCTCTTAGTACACACACCCGTGCGCACATCTGTTTGTTTGCCCTGTGGACCAATCAGATCGCACCAAATTTGGTGCGCACACCCGTGCGCACATTCTATGACGTCATTTCCACGTGTGGAATCCACTAAGCTCCACCCTGAAGTGATGTCATACTGGTCAGCATCATGTCTCGTGGGCTCGTTTTCCCACGCGTGGGGTCCACGCGTTGCGTGATTTTTACCCTGGATGTACGGGTACACCTACTATAGGTCATTGTTCATCGGACTTGTCGCCGTATTGTGTGTGGAAAATTCTATACGATGAAAATTTTTTCATAAATCCTGGTTGTTATGATGATTTTAAAAGGAAAGCGTTAAACATTACGGATGGAATTTATATTTCTAGAAAGAAAAATAAAAATGTATGTTATGTAAGTTATAAAGATAAAAGATTCATTATACCTATAAAATGG
>JAODVM010011347.1:0-20337 GCA_025400095.1 Phenganax marumi
TGCACAGTGAAACTGATCGGCCATATGGTGAATTTGATCGGCAAATAGCCGATTGCCGACCGTTATAATCCACACTGACCTCCTCCAACACAACCACTCGTTGGCTAAACTCTGCTATCGCATTGGTTAATCTAGTAAATAGGAACATCAATTAAACGGTAGTGGTACTGCTAGCTAAACTTCAATGGCGATGCCAGTACAGCGCTCTGATCTACAGAGCCACGCCGTCACTAAAACCTATAGTCACAGCTTCAAGTCATTGTACTAGCACAATCCATACCTTTTCCTCTGATTCTAACATCCCCTCCAATTCCTGAATCTCCTTATCGCAGTCAGCTTCAGCTAAAAATATGTTATCAATCCACTGAATGACAAGGTGTCCCATGGCATGTTTCCTACTTAAGCCCTGGGCAAACTAGGAAACATTGTTGCAGAAACATTTTTGATTCGCGATGTTTCTTCAAATGTTTCCCTATTTGCCCACCTGTGGAAACATTGTTGCGGAAACTAAAATTTGCTTCCCGGGAAGCAAAAATGTTCCCTATGAAGTTCAGAAACATTCTATGTTTCTCAAGTGTTTCCCTAGTGTTCGCCCACCTTGGGAAACAATGGCAGGAAACAATGTTTCCGCAACAATGTTTCCTAGTTTGCCCAGGACCTTACATCATACTCCCCGAGGTGAGGCTCTCGCCACTTAATGGGCTGAATAATTACAGCCCGTTTCCCAGAGTGCAACACTCACTTTTGTTCAAGAAGCTGATATCTTGAGTCAATTCTTTCTGATGATTAGTCAAAGTTGACAAGTCGGCCGAGAGTTGTTTTTCTTGCCCCTGAAATATATAAATTCAGCATAAGAGGAAGTGCTTGAGTTTTATTATGGTCGGGGATTGTACATGTTTATAATATTTAAGTACAGTAAAGAAGAACTGCACTGGTTCTTCTAGTGCAAAAACTTCGTTTCAATAGATTCATTATGTCTACACCAAGGTCAGGGATTGTACAACTAAATCTTAAAGACAAAACGAAATAATATCAACATTATACCAAAAGTTCAATCAGGATCTTCGTTAGCATTTCTTTCTTCTTTTTGTACCAAAGACGCTTGCTTATTGTTTGACCAACTCTGTTTAGTTGCTTCAAAACATCAACGACAAGATCCTGAATTTCAAAACAAATCACAAATGCCAATTAAAAGATCAGGCAACAAACTTTTTCGTCGCCATTAGCTGTGCACAAACAATATGAAACTTATATAATATAAGCATCAGTTTGTGGATACACCACGTATATCTATTAATGCAAAGCTTTCAGTCCGTTAACCTTCGTCAGTGCAACTCAAGGTCCGGGTTAACGGACCGAAAGCTATGCAATAATAAATACACGTAGCGTATCCACAAACCGATGCTTATATTGTTGTTTGCGCCATGCAAAATTATAAAAATCTTAATATGAAACTTGTAGATCATATCATTGCCTGTCGCAATACCAAGCTAAGTTGGTATTGCTGTAGATTCCAGTCAGTTCACAACAATACTCAAGTCTATTTCCACCTCCTTGTCCGTTCCCATCGCTTGTTGTAATATGCCAAACACAGGAGGATTATTAGCGTTCAACTCTTCTTCTTTGCTCGCATGGAGTTGCTCGTTCCTAAACAATTTCCACGGATCGTATTTAAACGCACATCACTGGCAGCAACCGTCAATAGATTTAACTAACTTACATAGCAATATCTTCTTCCCATTCTCGGCAAAAGTCTTTCATGACTTGTAATTTTGAATCGGACAAACACTTGGAATAAACTTTGTCTTTTAGTTCCTTTGGTATATCGCACTGTAAAACACCGCAATTTGGAATCGTAATGTGGTTGCATGTACGTGGGACGCGCTGGCGTCAGTGAATGGTATTGTAAAGGACATTTTCCATTACAGCCGTTTTGCGAGCGCGGGCGGAGCGCACAGATTTGAACATGCTCTGTCGTTTTCTGTCCGCGTTTGGCCTCGCGTGCACGCCAAGAAAATTAAGAGTAATTCAACTTTCTCCGCGTGCACGCGAGATAAAGAGCGGACAATCAACAACAGAGCATGATTAAAAATGTGCGCTCCGCCCGCGCGGGCAAAATGGCCGTATTGGAAAACGGCCGTAAGTCTCTCAGACTGATAGACATACATACTATAGCAAGTCTAATAAGGAATGATGCTTACTGCAATCATTGGAGTTTCACTCGGTCTCGTTACGGATTTCAAAAAAGTTATGCCAGCTATTTCATTAAACTCTTTCAACGTCAGTGGCTCCTATTTTGTAAAAAACAAGATCAAGAGGCGTTCGCTTTAACTAGAAAGATTTTGCAAGTTTTTGTCAATTTTACCAGTGGCTTTTCTGGAACAGTGTCTGCTTTGCTTTCATCCCTAATAATATAAACCAATGGAAAAACCAATGCATGTAAACCTCTTTCGGCGAGAAATAACTTCACTATGACTTGCAAAAATTCACCATGACATCCATACTGTAAATATAATACATGTGCACTACATACTCTAATTTTTCAATTTCCTCATCTGGCTTTGTATCAATCACTTCGGGTTGGTGAAAGGATAGGTTGGGAAAGCTTGTGTCCGTCAACAAGCTATCTACATGCACTTCGTCGTCATTGACTACTGTTATCGATGCTTCGTTTTCTAAGAAGAAATTCAGAAATGCACCAAAATTATACATCTTCTTCAAGGGAGTAATGATTTCGCCCTTATTTATCTACAAGTAGGTGTTTGTCTGTCTGTTCGTTTGTGTGTGCAATATACATATAAGCAAAGTTCTCTGAAGCTACTATAGAAACCAACCTTTATCCTGCGTTTCAGCAACATTATCTCGCACATCACTAGTGGTTAGTGTTAAACCTTCACAGCAGGGTGAACCAGGTTCGTCATCACTGGCATTAATATCTGGTTTTTCACTTCTATTTATACGAATCTGATCATCAAGGATTATGTCACTTGGTTGGCTGGGAATGATTACATCTTTCTGGGGTGCGATTTGTGGGTTTTCCTCGCGTTTAACCCAAGACAGATTTCTAGTTTTCGCCGTTGGCAGCTTTATCTGAAATTTGGAGTAAATTTGACAATAAACTAATGGCCAATTGCTCGTTAAAAGAGGACATACACTCCTTTTCATAACGCTGTAAACATAATGTGTTCAGTGACCATGAGCACACGTACGTATATTGAGCGAAAACATAGACCAACAACTCCTTTCAAATTTCCCCAAAACATCCTCCCATTCACCACATATATCCGAAAACATCCTCCCATTTACCACATACGCCCAAAAACATCCTCCCATTCACCACATATATCCGAAAACATCCTCCCATTTACCACATACGCCTAAAACATCCTCCCATTGACCACATCTACACAAAAAATCCTCCCATTGACCACATATACCCACAAACATACTCCCGTTGACCACATATACCCACAAACATCCTCCCATTGACCACATATACCCAAAAACATCCTCCCATTCACCACATATATCCAAAAACATCCTCCCTCCCATTCACCACATATACCCAAAAACATCCTCCCATTTACCACATATACCCTGACTTGCCTCAAATCGTTGTAAATTCTTATCCATAGTGATTCTCAATGAAGACGCACGAGGTACTGCCTTCACCATTGGACTTTCCGACGTTTCTACCCTCCCGCGTGCAGCACTATCACGATTTGTGCATCCAACAGTATTGTCTGCCGATTCATCAAACTTGACCACAGTTGGAAACGTCTAAAAAATATAATTCAAACTATTCGTAACCAACATATACATTTTTATAACCAGTTGCCATAGTTACAACAGCCAGGGCCGCAAGAGTGAGGCAACAAGAGCCTACCTTGCGAGCTTTACAAGAATCATGATTATCCCTTTGCAATGTTTCCACTATATCAGACTGTTGTTTCTCCCAATCATCATAATTTTTCGTCATCTCCATTGCGCTAATATCACCCATACCTTCGTGCAGAAACGTTTCAATATTACCAGCATGATGACGAGTGAATTCTAGATCTTGGCACGTCGACGAGTTCTGATCCTTCCAATCATCACAGATTTTTGTCATTTCCATTTGATTATCATCGACAACAGTAGGTTGAGACGAATCTCGGATGTATTCTCCGACACAACGAGTGAAATCTAAATTTTCATCCTGATTGTGCTGCAGAAAGGTATAAATTGCATTATGAAACGTATCCAAGAAAACTTACACCAAAGTCTTCGTTCTATCTTTTCGTTCATGTGTACGGAACGTCTACGAAATGTCTAAACCCCATTCTCACCGTTGATCCTCGTTGTTGCATGCTTTGTTGTGATTCGTCACTTGACGTATAGGAGGTATCCTCGAGTTGACGTAAGAACGAAGATCCATTCATTTTAGAAAATTGTGTAGGTTTTTCTCGTGATTTTGCCAACGTACTCTGAATAAAAGTTCAAAATAATTCAAAAACATCGATTTCACATATTGTGCGTGTAAACGTCGTACAGCAGTGTTTACCATTGCAAAATGAATAAATTTTACTGATTATATTCCATGTCAGCTATCATTATGCAACTTTTGACTTGACAATGTAAAAACGCTCTAATCCAATGCTTTTACAACTGAACCACAAGAGGCAAGACAATTCTCTGTTCTTACCGAATGCGGCATTTGAGCGGCCTGCCAGCCTTCATAATTTCTAGTCATCTCCATTGGATTTATAGACACTTCATCATCGCTACTGAATTGTTCTTCAATTTCACCGTCAACACATCTTGTGAATTCCAACTCATCTCCTTCCTATAACACAAGACATGGCCACAAAAACTAAACAATATTTCTAAAACTCGTTGATAATTCAAGGGTAAAACACAAAACAGACTAGCGCCGTAGACATTCATTTGAAATGCAGTGAACTAAACTCGGGCACTCGTGCGTTTACTATAAGCTGTGCATTACATCAAAATAGTTCTACCAAGAAGAGCACTCACTGTTATAGGATTTAGGCTTGTAGTGGGGCGTGCTTTAACAAACGGTTCTGGGTTGCAATATCTACTGTTCTGTTGACAACTCGTAGCGTTACTGACGTCTCGCAATTGACTTAAGAATGACGAACCGTCTCTTTTCGGTGACTGCACTGCAGACTTTAATCCCGGAGTTAGAACTGCTGCGCTCTAAAACACCAAAAAAATTTTGTTCGTTACCCTTAACTTTAAGTAATAATATTCATAAATCATATGATTATGGGTGGGAAAAGATTGCCGATTAATTACGTTAAAGTAACCGACCTTTGTTGTGATAGAATATCTCGCCCTAATGACGGTGGACTGTTCAATCTCCCAGCCTTCATAATTTTTTGTCATTTCCATCGGATTTTGCGATTTATTGAAGTTCTCTTGCATGTGGTTACTAGTTTGAGGCTGACAGCAAGTCAATTCTAGTTGACTTTCATCCAGAACAGTTGATTCAAACTATGCGCAGAACAAGCACAAAAAGAAACAATCACATTTATCGTTTTCAATTTAATTACTCGTCTGTATAATGCTTCGTTTACTTTAGGGAAGTTCAGAAGTAGGAAGGATCTAAAATTTTACGTGCGTTTAGGTTGCAACTTAGAAACTGCATTCCTGTTCTGCATTTCTGAGATACTTGCACGTCCACGGACACGACAGTTTAAATCCTTCAAAATTACGTACTTTTCCAAAATACACGATGAAAAGCTAGGTAATTATTTAAAATATGAAGTTATAATAAATTCTTCTTGCAGTTATTTTCATGACAGGTTTTGTTTTACTTTAAATTTCTACGGGCGAGTCAAAAACGTGGTTCCAACTCGAATGCAGCCTTAATTTAGGTGCAAAAAGCAACAACGGATAGCAGTCTCTATATTCATGTTGTAGACAAAAGAAAAGCGGTCATATACATACTACTTCTTTACCTGTTCGCGCAATCTTGGCTTTGTAGGTGATTCTTGAATCGGACTGGATAGAAGGGACGACAGCCCTATACAGTATATGGGTACATAATCACAACTGCTCTGTATTCATAAAAATGCTTAAAACGGTAATACAGACAGCAGCAATTCGTTTCGCACTGAGTAATGTCTAATGAGACAAAGTTTAGTTTTGAAATTACCCGCAAGAGTCGAAGCTGGTTGTCTGTACGCACTGAAATATAACAAAATACATTATGAATCATTCAAACAAATCATATGAAACTTCTGATAAACAAAACTGGCATCTGTCATTGTATATAACGAGTTGTTGTCGTTACAAAGTTGGATTGAGTTGACAAAGGATTTTCCTCATTTGCAATGGTGAAAATCTGTTTGTTCTTTCATTCCCAGACAAATGGCCACACATTACACAAGCAACTGCACAGTGTTTATGTCAAAAAGCTAGCATAGAATCTACTATACTGTCGCCACCTACCATTCATCCAAGCTAACATCACAATCTACAGATGGGTTAACAACTACATATGAAGAAGACGAACAAATTATTTTAAATACATATTCAATACAAGTCAAGTCTTGTTAACCATTATGCACAGCAATATCTAGAGCTGCTCCTGATAAATCGATTAATCGACAGGGTCCGAATTATCGTCAAAAATGAGCTTCGCTTCTTTTCTTTTCGAATTTTACGTAAGGATGCACATTGTACTCCCCCCCAAAAAATTTTCTAAAATATCACATGAAAAAACTCACGACTTGCACGTAACGCGTCGATAATTACCTGTCTGCAGCTCTAAATTTAGCTCACAAATGCTAACAAAAAATAAAGTCGGAAGCATATCACAATGGAGGCTACTGAATGTCAAAACGTTAGTAAATAGTTACATAAAAATATATATTTCATCTCATATTGTTTAATAGTATATCTCAAACCATTTATAAGGCTCTGATATAAAACATAGGAAAGCGCAATTGCGTGTGATGTACTGCAAAAAGTAGCTTCGCAATTTAACTAAATTGCTTCGCAAGATTACGCAATTTTCAAAATCGCTTCGCGAATTGCGATTTGCGAAGCGTTAATTCGGACCCTGATGTATGTTGTGGAACTGACTGTACAACACTTGTATTAAAAATTTTATGGTGAATTTGAATATCTTCAAACTGATGACTAACTAAACGACATTTGCTAAACGACGCTGCTTCGTCATTTTTTTCGCATGGTGGTTTTCAGTTTTTCCGTATATATTTTCTTGGTTATGTTAAGGGTGCGGTCATTGTAAAGCAATGAAACCTGAATATGTTGACGCAGCTCAAACAATGAAAGATGAAGATGTGAGTTGAGAATTCGTGAAAATTTGGAGGTGTTAAGAACAAGTATATTTGTGGAAATTAGAGCGAAATTTTCCATGCTCAGAACTATCTTTGGAAATCGCACTATCGCACGTGTAATTTGTAACGTTGTAAATGTCTTTCAGATTCCAGGGACATTGGCTGCCGTGGATTCTACTAAAGAAACTGCTCTTGGAAAAAGATATGAAGTGAAAGGATTCCCCACTGGTAAGTTCTTGCTTCTACTCGAGATAGCAAAAAATTCTGCTATTTTATAGAATACCATTTTTTTTCTTACCCTAATTTTCATGCATGTTAGACTTTATGTTTGTTTCACTTCTTTTTTCTTGCATGTTTGATGCAACTCTCTGGAAACAGTGAAGTATTTCAAGTAAGATAAACATCATAGCATCATACTTGGGTTCTAAGAGTTTTCGGCTGAGTTTCTGACTACTTTTATTTCCTTTGTTTTAGAGACGGAGAGTTTGCTTTTGACATGAACGAACGAAAAGCAAAACCTATTGTGGATTTCATGAGAGAGTAAGTGCACTTTTTTGATTTTTGACAGCTGTAAATGGGCCACTACAGCAGGTTCAGTTTTACTTGCTGCGTGACTTAATAACCAAATATTGAATGGGTTTAAGCATAGTATGAAAAATCGCCAAGGCCAACTCACTCAAAGTTCATTTGAAAAAAGCATTATTCATACTTTTCCCCAGTCCCAAAGAACCTCCGCCGCCGCCAGCGCCAGAACCTGAGTGGAGTGAGACTGAAAGTGATGTCACTCATTTGAAAGATGAAAATTTTAAAGAATTTTTAAAGAAGAAGAAGCATGTCTTAGTCATGTTTTATGCTCCTTGTAAGATACTCTACATCAGTCTTTTGTAGTCTAAAGCCTGTTTTCCACTAGACGAAATTTTCCGTGCGGAGAATAAATCTAGCATCGTGATTGGTTCGTTTCGACGGGGAAACATATTGCTAGCCAATCAGTTTGGTAGATTTATTTTCCGCACGGAAAATTCCGCCTAGTGGAAAACAGGCTCAAGTTTTCAATGATGAACACAGATCTGTTGGTTTATTTAGGGTGTGGTCACTGCAAGAAAGCAAAACCTGAATTTACCGAAGCTGCCGCACATCTTGTAGGAAACAAGAAGGTATTTTTCGCTTGTGTGTGAATAGTGAATTGTAAAAACGTATGTATTTACACAGTATATGTTTGTGTTATTTAGATTGGGTTTGCTGCAGTGGATTGTACGAAGGAGACAGCATCTTGCAGTGCGCATGGCGTTGAAGGGTTTGTATTTCAGAATTTTCAATATGAATATATGAATAAATTATAAATAATTATTCAAATTATACAAGTATATGGATAAATATATGAATAATTATAATAACTTACGAATAAATGTAATTAAAAGTACGTAGTATCGGTGTTTGTAATGTTATAGAGCTGCACTGCAGCGCACCGTGCCGTACCATACTGACCGTGTACAGTAGTTTCTAGGAACTTAGAAACTGCCCTTGTCGATTAAATTGGTTCGACGTTAAACAGAGTAGAGAAACCGCTTCTTCGCTCCCAGCTTTGATCTATCTATTGAAATAGTAAGGAGGAAAACCACCTGTTTTGTTTTATTCAGTTACCCGACGTTCAAATACTTTAACTACGGTAAAAATGATGAGAAATATACAAGAGGTCGTACAAAAGATGATTTCATCAAGTTCATGGAGAACCCGCAAGAACCTGCGAAACCTGAGCCTGAGGAAGAACAGTGGTCTGACGAACCTAGCGCTGTTGAACATTTGACTGATAGTAACTTTGAGGAATTTATCTCAAGTCATGACTCCGTCTTGGTCATGTTCTATGCGCCTTGTGAGTAGTACCATGCAATGAAAATGTGGTTAAACACATTAATATGTTCCTTTACTATGTCTTGTAGGGTGTGGTCACTGCAAGGCGATGAAACCAGCTTACGTGGAGGCTGCTGATGAAATGCTGTATAAAAAGGTTTGTGCAAGAGATTTGCCAGGAGATCACTGTCGTCTAGACGCTTGAAATTGCATGTCAATATTTAGTACCTGTAATAAGCGTCATCGACGCCATGTTGGATTCATTTGACGACGGATTTTCCTTGTTTGCACTTCATATTCCATCCAACATGACGAAACTTTCTTTGTTCTTTGAATCTCAGGGTAATAGTTCCACATCATTTTTATTTGGTTTAAACAAAATGCTTTCAGATTTAGTGGAACTGAATTGAAAATTATTTTAAAACGTTCAAGCTTTCCTTTCAAAGGTGAAAGGGGTCCTTGCAGCTGTCAATTGCATGAAAGAAACGAAAACGAGAACTAAATACGAAGTAAACGGATTCCCTTCCGGTAATTACCACTTTTTTCCAAGTCTGCCTTTTGTTTTTTTTCCAGTCGATTATTTTGACATTAACATTGCATATTTTCTCTTTATTTCTGTGATGGCCAGTGAAGTACTTCCAGTAAGTAGGTTGAAAACTTGAAAGTATTTTTTATTCTAAGTATGCCCAAAGAACTGTTTAAGTGAACTCAAAACTGCAGCCTGAACTCTAGAACTGCATTTTTTCTCTTGTACTACTCCGTGTGTAAGCCACGGCCCAATGCCACTGTTTTGTATCTCCTTTGTCTGCAGTGAGTTGCACCTTCGCTATAGTGCTGAACAAAGGTTATTTTAAAATTCACCAATTCACCAACTCAAAATTCTTCGTAGGAACGGTAAATATGCTTACGATTATCCACGATCAAGAACGAAAAATGACTTGGTCGATTTTATGAGAAGGTAAGTACACTGCAGAAGAATTATGCAAACAAGTTTATATACATAATGGTTTCGTTGATTGGTGACCCTTTGATTTTGTATCGAAGCTCTTTCTTTTGTTGTGAGATGTCTTGTAAAGAGTACAACTTTACAAACCTAGTTTCACCTTTGCAGTCCGGCTGAAACAACTGAGAATGCTGGTACAGTAGTGAAGAATGATATTCCTTGGAGTGACGAAGATACAAGTGTTGCTCACTTGACTGATGACAATTTTGAACAATATCTTCAGGAGCATAATTCTGTTCTAGTCATGTTTTATGCTCCTTGTAAGTTATAAGTGATTGTTAGTTGGGCCACTGTTTAGTGCTGTGAGGCAAGGTACATCGGATTCATTCATTTTTAGGGTGCGGTCATTGTAAGAAAGCAAAACCTGAGTTTGAAACAGCAGCACAAACAGTTAACAAAGAAAAGGTACTGACGATAAAGATCTTGAGAATTACTTGTAATATGATACTTCAAGTATGACTTTACAATAGCTACGTTATATAAACTTTCTTTTCTTAAGAATTTTCACTTTTTCTGCGAAATCAGCACCTTGCCGGCCATCTATCTGGTGTTTCGTTGCTCTTTATTGTATACCATAGTTATACTAACGGGAAACTGTTTTTTGTAGGGACATGGGAAAATGGCTGCTGTTGATTGTACGAAAGACAAAGAGCTGTGCGATAAATACGGTGTGAAAGGATTCCCAACCAGTGAGTTTTGTACAGAGGATTTTTATTCCTTTGAATCGTTGGACTTTTTATGGCATTGAGAAATTTTTAATTCAATTGATTACTTTTGTCTTTTGTTACAGTAAAGTATTTCAAGTAAGTACTGCCGGCTTGTTGAAATTGTCCTGGTTTCCTACCGTTTCTATATTTTTTGCCTGTTTTTATCCTACTCTTATGGTGCATTTGTTCAACTTGATTTTTGTAGAGATGGTGAAGACTCGTTCAAGTATGATCGAGCAAGATCTGCCAAAAGTTTTATTGTATTCATGAAAAAGTACGCTACTAAACGCATTATCGTACTGGACGATGCGAAAGCCAACCTACCATTGTTAGATTCGTCCTTTGTAAAGTGTACTCTGTATATTTATGAGTTAAATGTATTGCGTTTTAGTCCTCAGCCTCCTGAGCCAGAGTGGAGCACGGTTCCTAGTAAAGTGCAGCATCTCACTGGTGATCTTGATGAATTCTTGAAGAGTCGAAAGTCCGTTCTTGTCATGTTTTATTCGCCGAGTGAGTTTTTGCGCTTAAATGTAGTAGTCCTCCGTTTCTTTGTACAGTAGCTTTTTTGTTGATTCAATTTGTTACAGCATACCTAGAGTAGCCATTGGAGATGTAAGGGTAGAGGCCTTGCCTCGATTTGTGAAAACTTCATCATCAATCACCGTTCGTTATAGGGTCGTCTAAGTTTGCACATATACAGTGCTGCCGAAGTTTTTGTTTTGAAATGTAACTTTCCAACTATCCATTTTCATGCTTTCTCGACTACAATATCACCTAATGTTTTGTCTTATTCGTGCAGGATGTGGATACTGTAAAGCTATGAAACCTGCTTATACCGAGGCTGCTGAACAACTTAGTGAGGCAGGAGTAAGACGTGAGATTTTCACTGTTCGTGGATTATGCAGTTTCTGAAAATGTTTTCATGTCTTTCAGTCTGAGATAGTTCTGGCTGCTATGGATGCAACCAAGAATATGGCAGTTGCAAAAGATCATGTCAAAACTGGTTATCCAACAAGTACTGCTTATGTCTAAATTTTCTCGATTCACCACGAGTGCATACCGCAAATATAACAAAATACAGAATTCTTGTTTTGTCGTAAACAATCTATTCTTGCATTACCAAGCAGCACAGCTCACCTGTGAATTGTAGGGCCACGAATAAGTATAGTCATGTGCTGTATCCTAAAATGCTTTTTTCTTTTTGTAGTAAAATTTTTCAGGTAAGAAACGCGATTATACTTATACATAAGTGCTCATCTTACCAATATAAATGTGAAGTATGAATGTGTCCATCACGCATGAATATGAATTTAGGATCGTCGTAAAATCAAAGTTATTTCATTGTTATTCCTTTTTTAATATCAGCGGGACTAATTCAGCCACGGATTACTAGTTATAATGCTTATTGACAAAGTGACGAAAGGAGTGTATTGGATTTCTTAGATATGGAGAAGAAATTGAAGAATATGATGGAAATAGAAGCAAAGAAGATATAATAAAATTTGTCAAAACGTAAGAAGAAACCTAAGTATAAACTGTGGTTTCAACGACTAGGAGTAGAGTTCAGACTTACATTTTCTGTTGTTGCAGAAAAGACGAAGAGGTTGAGGATAATGAAGAAGAGAGCGATGATAAGTGGCAATTTGATGTTGTTCAAGAATTAAGTGAAGAGAACTTTGAAACAACGTTAGCAGGAATTGAATATTCTCTCATTATGTTTTATGCTCCATGTAAGTAGACTCTATTCCGAAGAATAGAGCTGTATGTAAATCAACTACATTTCAACTCCATCCCCTTGAAACCTCTACAGTCTATTGCAGTTAAATTTTAAAAGTTGCTTTTGACTTTGGATCAGCTTGCAATCAGAGGATGAATGTATTCGCTATCTTTTCTTCTGCAGGGTGTGGTCATTGCAAGGACACGAAACCTGAATTTGAAGATGCGGCTATGAAGATGAAAGACCAAGGAAATATATTATTGGCTGCTATTGATTGCACTGTGCAAGCAAGTTAGTATAACCGAACAAACAGTTTAAGACAGACGAAAACTGGATATTACAATTATTCAGTCTAGGCCTAAACTCGTATCCATGTTCACTTTAGATTTGTGTGAAAAAGAAGAAGTCGACGGATACCCAAGTATAAAATATTATAAATTTGGAAAGTTTGTGAGTGACTATGAAGATTCTAGGACTTCTCAAGATTTTATATCTTTCTTTGATCGCTACGCATCTTCAACCAAGAAACAAGAATTATAAAATGCTCACTTGTTCATAATCTGGCTTCGTGGCTCTTCCAAACTTTTGACTATATGTTGGACCTTGTTAATTATTTTTTTAATATATATTTTAGTCTACTATTATAATTAATTACTGGGACAGCAGCGACAGTAAGTTTCGGGCCGGTTTAGAGCTTAGACCAGGCTTAATAGACGTAGGGTGCTTTCCAGTTACGCGTTCCTGTGAATTAGGCTCTATTAGGCTCAATTAGCCTTTTGCACGGTATGCGACCAGGCCTTACATTCGCCATTTTTCCGTGGCAACGTAATTGAATAAGGCAAATTTAAGAAAAATCAAGAAAATTGAAACAACGTACTCGTTTTTTTGTGAACCTGAAACTGTTGCTAACTCTGTGTGAACTGTCAGCTCCACGTTTTGAATTTCGCGGAGAGAATACGTTATGAAAAAATGCGTATTTTCGGCGCGTATTAACATGGAAAATTTCGCAGTTCAATCAAAATTTTTCAGCGCACAATCAAGATTCAAGCACGCAGTCGCGAGCGGGCAAATGCGACTGCGGGGAAGAGCGGTTGCAGTAGTGACAGCTTTTTTCACAGAAAGAATTCAAGACAAACTTGTAGACAGCTCAGACAGCCGCGTTCCTATCCTACATTAAACGGTCGCCACAATCTCCTGTGTCGCACACAGTCGACAGTCGCGCACAAAACTATTTAACAAAACCTTGCCACCTGGAAACTAGCCGAAAACTGATCCTATTTCAGCGGATATGCTGTACGAGCTGTGGATTACTTCATGCTATTGCAATATAGAACAGAAATCTGCAAGATGGCGGCAAAAACAAACAAAGTCAAATTTTATTGAACTAGTAAAGAACTGTAAACTGTTGTGGTAGCAGCAATGTATTTTACTAACGCAATTCAAACGTTGCTTTTAACTGTCAAGGAAGTTCTTTTTGAAAAATTATTGAATAATAATCAAACATGTTTTTGACTGTGCTTTGTTCATGAATGTCCTTTGTTGTTCAATGTTCCATGTGATGTCAGGATGCAGTTGACGTTGAATTTGGTGTCTTCCGTTAGTATCAAACGCAAGAAGCCATGGCCAAAATTGTTTTGGTTAGGGAAGGTAAACAATAATGAAAGAAGAGTGCAGCTGTAGCATTTTTTTATAAGCTCACTGGTATTCTCTCTGGCCTCTGCAAATGCATTGTGATCAGTCATAGTGTTTTCAACTGTCAGTTCGCCGATATCTCGGTATGACAAGCTCACTGATGATAGCCATACCAAACCAAACAACAAGCAGTACAACACTTTGCACAATGCGCTATATGCACCACACCGCAACTGCAGTGCACCAGAGCATAGGAGCCATGGGACACCTGTGCTGTAATGGACACAGTGCAGTAGAGATGCAGTAAACCAATGATGCATTATAAGTGTGTTGTCTTGACAATTTATTTGGGATTGAACAAAGTGAACAAATACATTGAGCTTTGATATCAGTTGTTAGTGGTTTAATTGATAGATTTTTACTTTAAGTCAAGTAAAATAACTAAGTAATTAATTCAGCATAATTATGTCTTGTAATGTAAAGGATGAAGATGGTCTGTTCGTTTTGAATGGCAAATGCATCAGTCAACTTTACTTTCCATCTGGGAAAACAAAGAAGAAAATTCCAAAACTGCATTGCATGATGAAAGATGTTTGTGCATTGAATGTGTCACAAAATGGTGAGAAATTGATATTACCTTTACATTAATTTGCATGATCACTGTACTTGTGCATTTTATTCTGTGTAATGCTTTTGTCTAATACCATTTCAAAAGAACAAAGTATTATTTTCACTCATGTAGATGGAACTCTTGCTCAATGAATAGGTTGATACTTTGTCATTTTTATTCATTTTAGGTCAGTTTTTATGTGGTGCTTTATATGATGGCAAGATATTTGTATGGGACAGAGATGAAGACAATGTTAGGTTCATTACTGGCTTACCAAAACTGTTCAATGAAGCTGATAAGGGTATTTTTGTGTTCCAGCAGAGTTTTGTGTTGTGTCAAACAAGATATGCTTATTCACTGTCTTGAAACAATCCATTTTAGGCAATGCAAAGAATAGAATATTTTTGTCTTCTTGTGCAAACATGATCCTTCTGATGTTAGGATTTGAGAAGGTATTCTTGTGGCAGAAGACTGAAGAGAATAATTCAGGTACAACTGGCCAAGATTTGAGGCTAGATTTATTATATTTCTAGTTGTAATGACTTCAGATAAAAAAATTTTGAATTTATATGTGTCTGCTTGATGTATTTTGTCATCACTATGTACAAACATTGTTAGACTTTAACTAGGCATACCCATGCAGAGCAATGTACCAGCATTGACAGTCATTTTGCTGGCAGCATTTTTTATTTTTTCATCTGAATTGCCGTTGTCATTATCTTGACATGCACAAGAAAAATGCTGACATATTCCAGTCTTATAAAGTATTGTATTATATTTTGCATTGCGCAGATGATTCCCATAACATACTTGGAACATGGAGCCAAGTTCATTGTGGTGAATATCCTTTGCCAGAGCAATCAAATAAAGAAGCAATGGTTGATGGAGTATTTTATTCAGATGAAGTATGGTGTCATTAGAATTATAAAGATTTAGTGCATACTAAAAATATTGGAAGATTGTGAAAAGTTGCATGGAGTTAATGATTCATTGTCAGTGCCCAGTGTTTTCTGTGCATAGTTTTTTTCTCAGAACTGACTTATTAATTTATAAGTATTTTCAAACTGTATTTTTATCAATTTAAGGTTGTTGGTAGATGTGGTGTATTTTCTTACGTGTTCAACAGAGGAGCAGAACTAGCTGTTACTACCTTGACCGCAAAATGTCACGATGGTGTTTCTATGTCAAATCTCGCTCATAATATTCCAAACCAAGATGAAGAGATTGCTTCTCGGGAAGGTAAAAGTCAGTTTTCTACTTTGATTTCAGCGTCTGTAAAGCTGCATGTAAAAATGGCCACTGATAGATGCAAAGAGCACTTGGAGCTGATCTGTACCTCATATGGCTTTAAGAATAACAAGTCATCTTCTGCAGCATTTTTAGGGATTAGCGCATCAGTTTCAAGCTTATTTAACAACTGCTTGTACTGCACATCACTTTCTTTTCATGTTACAAATATGTCACAACAAGCCATGTATATTTTCTGCTGTGCAACGTGACATAGTGTGTCACTATTCAGCGAATATTCGCATGTTTTCCTTCCATCTCTACGCTACAGTTTTTGAGAGTATGAGATGCTCCATCAAGTGGAAATTCTTGACTCGTCCGTTGTACGGCCTTACACCAGCCGCAAGATTAGTTAAAGGGAGATTTGTGTACGTGTGCCGTTATTCACCGGATGGTCAGATGCTTGCGGTTGTACTCAATCAAAAACTGGCTAAAAATACGAGGTTGATGTTTTGTTCAACACTTCATTCTACAACTTCTGTCGTTGATATGAAGTGTTGCGGTGGCTCGGAATCATCATCAGGAAGGTGTGTGTTCGACTCGCATATATTTCATTCAGATAGCTGTATGTTTCGACTTTTCGTGACCAATTATTTTGCTAACCAATCATATTGCTATAGATTTATTTTTGGCTCGAACAAATCCTTGTAGTGGAAAATGGGCTTTAATCACTTAGATAAAACGCATGTCTTTGGTTAGTCGTAGTTAATCTCAGTGATATTGGTAAAAGTATAGGCTATATCTTCCATTTCAGCCACTTTGGTAGCATTGTTTTACCTTGTATTTTAAACCTATATATCCTGCACGGGTTAGTCCACTGCAGCACAGAGAGGGCTTAAAACGCGCGACCAGCGCGTGCGATCAATGCGATTGCAATGGAAGATGGGTTTAATAGAAGTCAAACGTGAATTTTGCTGTTTACGGTTCTGCTATACGTTTTTGTGTGTTTTTGTCAGAGTTTGGTGGATCAGTGACATATCATGGACAGCAGATAGTTTGTTTTTGATTGGCATTACTCGCAATGGTGCGTTATTTGTAACTTCAAAACTAGGAGAACCAATGAACATCGTTACGACAGGCTATGGTGTGGATCCTGGGCCCAACGTTTACCTTTCACTCCACCCACGTATTTCTGTAAGGTAAGTAGCTTTATTTGAATTAGTTTGAAGTAAAGTACATTGCAGCGCAGTACGATACAGCAAGCATAGAGTAAAGTTGGTACACCATTCAATACAATCAATAGAGTTTAATAAATGTTTGTCGTTATCACATACATTAGTGCAAGAAGAATTGCGTGCTGGTTTCCTTTTTAATAAGTTATTTTAAAATTTATGTTTAGGTCTTTCCAGGAGAATATTCCTCCTGAAACGTCAGATATATCAACTGGCTCTGATCGAGATCTTTTCCATCAGACGTTTTCCGTTGCTGTTCATCCTTCCCTCCCTTTGCTTCTCTGCTCCGATGGTTACATGGTGACAATATTTCAGTTCAACTCTAAACCTGACTACCCAAAACTGATAAGAGAACTTACTAAAGATATTTCACGGCTATTGCGAAAAGATGATATTTCAAGCACACTTGGATTGACGTTCGGAAGTTTGGAGAAAAGTGCCCATGGTGCTTCCGAAACCTGGATTTCTAGAATTGGAATGAATACTGGTGAAGTTTACAGCTCACCTGGAAGCACCTTATCTGATCCAGGTAGAAACAATTGGTAGAAACTAAAAGATGGATTACCATATTCATTTTTTTGCGTCTGTTTTATGCTTTACCTCTAAGGACCAGACAAATGAAAGTAATAGAATTTCAATCATAAGAGTGCTTATTGTTTTTTTCCCGTACTTTGCTTAAATTATGGGCTATAGACGATAAATACTAATTTGAGCAGCTCTCTTTGACCGCCAGTGTATAAGGAATTAAGCACTAGCAAATTTCTCAGCAAATAGTTAATTTGTTCTATTATCTGTAGGGTTTGGGATTGCGAGGCATCTTGAAGCTGGTGTTATCACTTTCGGTGATACTGAGAGCAAGAAGAACAATCTAGCTGAAGAGTTGACTGAACAGCAGAAGGTGATAAGATCAGAGAGAGTTCTTCTACAAGCCCTGGGAATTGGGACTTCGTGTTGTCATCATTGGTCACAAGAAATGCCAGTTGCTATGAACTTAGTGATTCATACTTGGGTTAAACTTTTCACTAGTTTGCTTGAAGGAGAAACCAGCTTGTCAGAAGAAAGTGCTTTTGTTCATAACATCATGACATTTCTTCAGACTTGTTTCGAGACATTCCGCTGGGATATACCTTACCATCATTGCTTACCATGGTTCACACAGTTCACTCACTCTACTGTAAAATGCTTAGTTTCTTCAAAGAAATTTGGTTTCGAAGAAACTGTTGAATTGTGCATGAAGATATTGCGCGTGGCGGAAGTATTTCTACACGAGATTTACGCTTGGTCAGCTGTAGGAAACTGGGCAACAGTTCATTACTTGGGCGACAGTTTTTCACCGTCAAGTTACGTTTGTGTTAGAAATGGCGCCATGCAGCAGTCTAGTGACATAGCGGGAAGCGTCTACCTCAATTGCAAGCTGAGCCAATCGTGGCTAACCTTGTATCATTACGTCTGTAAAATGTACAAGTTCAATCTGAAGAAACACAATCGCGGCGAGAAAATAGTCAACGTGCTTTGCTGGATTCAGAAAAAACTTCAAAACATGGAGTTGTCAAGAAATCTCATTTCTGAAAACAACGCCGAAAATTTCGCCGATCAAGGTTCGTGTAAAAGAACCTTTTACAAAGAAAAAAAGTAATAAAGCAGTGTATCCTGAATTAAATGTTGCTTTATTTGAATAGCGCCGTGAATGATAGCGAGATAGTCAAGGTCCCAATTTTCTACATAATTTCATTCCCAGTGTACAATAGGCTTGGATAATCAAGTCTAGTCTAAAAAACGTTTGTTATTTTAGGATACAAGATGTATTTAGCTGGAAACTACTTGGAAGCTACTGATCTCTTGAAAAAATCGTTTCATAAAAGCAGCGAGAATGCTTCTTCAACAGCGGCGACAGAAATTGTCGCACCTCGATTGCAAGTAAATATTACCTCAAGCGAGCAGCCACTTGTTTCGAGCTTCGGTGCTACACTTATAGAAGACCTGTTTTCGGAGTTATCAGAAAATATCGAGACGCTATTGTCTATATTGTATATCAACTTGGAGAACTATGATCTTAAAGCTGCTCTGGCATTGGTCTATTCTTTTATCAATACAATTCACGATGTTAACTTGCTAGATGTTCTCGAGTCACGACACGAGGGAAGTCTGACGTTGATTCCAGCTGACGATTCTGAAGTGAAAGTAACTTCGTCTTCTTCACTAAATATATTTCAAATGTCAGTTTTGGTGAATTATCCTCTGGCATGGATTGTAGACAATCGTGCTGTGCCGCTGGTACAACACATGGCGAAGTTTATGGCTTGCTACTTCATAAACCTACCCTTGGCCATACCAGCACCTTTTCAATCACAGGAATCCGAGTGTATCCTTGCAATCTCACGTGAAAGTAATTATGAAGTTATTGTTTCGTATTATCAAAATAGAATCGATTGGCGTTGTAGCTCAGTGGTAGATCATGCTACCAGAACTATTTCCGAATTTGTTTCAATTCCATAACTTATGAATGTTACCCTTTAGGTAATCTTTCCAAGATGCGTACTTCTAATGTAAAGAATCTTTCTCAGCTAAGAGTCACAGAAGCAATTGGCTGTCAGAAAGTGGAAGGGCTTTGGACTGCGGATCATACAATGGAACTGCTATTGGTCTCTGGTCTTATTGGAGAGGCTGCTTGGTTTGCAAATTGTTTAGGAGACTGGAAAATAGCTTTCTTATTGGCTGTAACGGAGACGTTCCGAAAGGAAAACCAATCATTTATCGAGGAAGAGTCACATGACCATGCAACTATACGCTTTGAAATTCCTCAGCCTGAAACGTTAATGACAGAAAAGCTTAACATGATGTTGAAACTGAACGAAAGTAGTACGGTAGGGCAAATCCAAATATATTTTGTTGCTTCTGCCGGGCTATTTTCTGGGTGCAGGAGTTTCAAATGATTGCGTCACAATGAGAAGACTGTCGTATACTGTAGATTAGACTTAAGGCGGTTTTCCACTACGCGAATTTGTTCGAGCGAAAAATAAATCTAGCAACATGATTGGCTTGCTTTCGACT
>JAODVM010011458.1:0-20333 GCA_025400095.1 Phenganax marumi
AAGGCCTACATGGCATACATGGCCTACACCACCTACACGACTAGCAAATAATTAATTTTCTACGTAGGCTCGTAGGCCCTCTACAAAACACTTTTAGCAGACGGGGTATTCTATAGTTGTACCCCTTTGCCAAATAGGCAAATATACAGCTATTTATTGCATTGCAATTTCCTAACTGCCAATTTATGGGCTAGCATTTTACAGACGTCCAGTGGGGAAGGGGGTAATTCCAACCTTGGATGTCCTGGGGAGGGAGAGATTTAACTATCTATGGATGTCCGAAGGGGGGTCATTTTCGATTTCCTTCGTAAGGGGTAAAGATCTTTTCTGGAATGACCCAATAATAGTACATATCAGAATTATAATTATGATTGAATGATTCAATAATACTGATTGGCTATGTATTTTGCAGCTTTGTATCGAAGCATAGCATCAAAATTTTCAATAATCTGGTTAATGAACTGCAGCATAAATATGGGGGTGATGACAATTGTCCATGGACTTTGTTACAATTTAAAGGTACACTACAACTGATATTTGTGTAGTAATAGTTCAAATACGAGACAGATGATGGAGATAGTCTTGTTTAATTTATACTTGCCTTTTAGGATTCTTGTTAGAATTCCATTCTACAGTAGCTTTTTTACTGCAAAACAATGTTGCTTGTCTTTTTTTCTTATCTTGAAATATCTTGAAACTTTAGGTGCTTTCAAAACTTATCTAAAGTCAAGAAAAGTTCAAGAGAAAAAAAAAGAAAATAACTTAAATACTTCCCATTTGAAGAAGTGCAGAAGACAAGCAAGAAAGAGAGAAGTAAGTTTTCTGAATGCATTACATTACTTAGTTAAGGGTTGGTAGTACATGTATTGAAATTTACAAAAAATGTTGTTTCGACAAGTTGCATCCATGAAGTCTGCAAATAACAGTTACTGTAATTTGCAAGAAAATCAGATTTTCACTACTTTTAGAGGGTTGTTCCAACTTGATGAAATAAACAGGCTTAATGCAACTTGTTGACATATTTATGAATTGAAACAAGTCTAAGGCATCTCTGCGCATGTCTACTGAAGTGAACGATTCAAAAATCTCATTGTGTACTACAGTACAGTTGATCTATTTATTTATTTATTTATTTATAATGATATTTATCCAGGATACCAACATCACTGGAGTGTTTTTCAGTGGGGTCCTGCATGATACAATCATTAACAAATTAACAAAATTTACTTACACACATACACATACGCACACACACTTGACCATACATATAAATAAACATAGTTATTTGTTATGTGAACTTAGTAAAGACTGGAACTGTCTCTGAGAATCAGTGTTTCTGACGGAAATGTTCACGGAAATGTCCTTTGCGTCCTGTGTAAACGTTGCAAACAACAAATTGGGAAATCATTGTGTCAATATAAGGTCATTCTTACGTTGATTTTCTGCGTTCATTTTATGGAGTAAAATTCATCCTCCACTCAACTTATTTACGTTGATTCGAAATTAATTTTTTTTCCAAATGTGAGGTAAAACTTGCTTTAAATTTGCCTTTCGTGGATAAGATGAAATAAGAAGATATAGGATCAAGAAACGGCATGGATAATGTCTTATTCCGTGTTTCTGACAATTGTGGTCAAAGTTTTTGACTACATTTTATGGCCTGATATGCTGCTTACTGTGAAAGCAGTATGCATGCGTCCTGGAATTCTCATCATTGATTTTTTTCATCGCCAGCACAAATATTTCCCCCCCACCAATCTGTTGACACAGTGGAGTTCGTTTGGAGGAGTTGATAAGCCAATGGCAACGCCAGTGGCAATGGCATGCTGTCTCCTAGAACGTTAGCTCTATAGGACATGGTATTCCTGTTATTCTTCCTGGTTAGGTCTAAAAAATCATACATGCATGTATTCTCATCGGAGTGCCCCTCCATACCTGCATTTATTGCAACCAAGTGAAGTGTTGAAAAAGATGAACTATGAAAAATCTAGGTCGCTTGGCGTATAGTGGTTACACATGATTTATCAATAACCTCAGTAAGAATTATTCATGTCAATAAACAATATAAAATTAATTAGACCCTTATATCCTCATTTCTCGAACATTTTTTGGCTTCAAACAGCTCAATGTGCGCAGAGAATTCTTTTTTGTAAAAAGAAGCCCAGCGTGATAATATACGAACCTGCTCTTAATTAAATTGTTTGTATACGGATGCATGGTTGTTTATTTCGAATTACTGGGGATATTTTACTCGGAAAATCTTTTGCACTTTGCAAAAAATTGCGAAAAGTCAAAAAAATGTATGAAAATCCTTGAAAGCTTCAAAAAGTCCAGGAAAATCGGAACAACATCACGAAAGTCAAAAAAATCTAAAGAACCCGGCGATTTGTAAGCAAAAATCTGGGGAAATACCAGAAAGTCCTGAGGAAAATTTGAAAATTCACTGAAATCTGAAGTCCGAAAATCCCGCGCACTTTGTTTGGAGTAAAATGCCCCTCTACAGTTTAGGCCGCTTTCAAAAAAATTGAAAATTTATTGATGGAGGGTTTAAGCTTCCGTTTTACTTGAAACGACAAACGACAGACGAGGAACAATTTGCCGATATAAAGACAATAAGACGAAGATGAACTAGTTGTGTTAGCACAGGAAGCAAAAACAAAACATTTTGACATAAAATGGAAAATTTGAAAAGATGAGTAGCAAAAATATTCTTCCAAGAAAAAACGACTCGGCCATTTGCCGTATAGCTTTAAACTCCCTAACAAGGTTGTGCCAATGAAATATCCAGAAGAAGGTTATCATTGTTGAAAAAATCATATGTATATGGACGGGGTTTCAGAAATTGTCTAACATTGCATTTTCTTCATTGCAAACTCAGTGCTTTTCAGCCTGTAATCCGTTGGCGCATTGCCACAGTTGTATTCCAGGAGTTGACAATCCAGTATCACGCTGTTTAATTATTCTCAGACGCGGTGTGCAAAAAAACTGGAAAATCGATGGATATTTCTGCAGGCAGTCGTAGAAAATTTAAACTCAACCAAGTTATCTCTGATTTTGTTCACATAGTTCAATTTGCACGTTTAAAGAACAAAGTATTCTGATGCAGCCGCGTCCCCAGTGTTGCCAAACCAAGTCGTATTTCGTTTATTAATTTTACCTTGTACATCACTGCTGTTTCAATATTTTCTCTGGACGGCGGTTATAGTTACCGGTTGGATTATTTGCCCGTAATTGTTGAGATTGCAAGCATTGGGTCAGATTAAGAAACATCTTAAGTTAGATTTGGGTTCAGTTGACATGATTTATTAATAAGTCTATGAATTGTCAATGATGAATAAACAATATAACGTTAATTAGACCCTGATATCATCTTTTCTCGAACATGTGTTTGTAGCTTCAAGCAGTTCAATGTGCTAAGATGGTTGTTATGTTTGTAAAAATGAAACCACCGTGATAATACGAACCTGCTCCTAATTAATTTGATTGTGAAGGATGGTTGTTTATATTGCGAATTACTAGCGGCATTTTACTCGGAAAATCTTTTACACTTTGCAAAGGACTGCGAAAAGTCAAAAAAAAAATCTAGGAACACCGAACACCTTGAAAGTTCCAAAAAGTCCAGAAGAATACGAACATTATTACCAAAGCCCACAGAAAATCTAAAGAATCCAGCGATTTGTAAGCAAAAATCCGGGGAAAAATCAAAAAAATCCTGAGGAATATTTGAAAATGCACTGGATTCTGAACGTCCGAAAATCCCGCGCACTTTGCAGTGAAATGCCCCTCTACAGTTTCGGCCGCTTTCAAAAAAATTGAAAATTTATTGATGGAGAGTTTAAGCTTCCGCTTTACTTCAAACGACAAACGACAGACGAAGAACAATTTGCCGATATAAAGACAATAAGACGAAGATGAACTAGTTGTGTTAGCACAGGAAGCAAAAACAAAACATTTTGACATAAAATGAAAAATTTGAAAAGATGAGTAGCGAAAATATTCTTCCAAGAAAAAACTACTCGGCCGTTTGCCGTATAGCTTTAAACTCCCCAACAAGGTTGTGCTAATGAAATATCCAGAAGAAGGTTATCATTGTTGAAAAAATCATATGTATGGACGGAGTTTCAGAAATTGTCTAACATTGCATTTTCTTCATTGCAAACTCAGTGCTTTTCAGCGCGTAGTCCGCTGCCACATTGCCACAGTTGTATTCCAGGAGTTTGACAATCCAGTATCACGCTGTTTAATTATTCTCAGACGCGGTGTGCAGAAAAGCTAGAAAATCGATGGATATATTTCTGCAGGCAGTCGTAGAAAATTTAAACTCAACCAAGTTGTCTCTGATTTTGTTAACATGCAGGGTATCTCAAAAAAAAACGTAATCCAACTTTAGAACGCAATTGTGCAGAAATTACTAGGTAAACGAGTGTAATTTTCTGATATTTAGAAAGATCAGGCTTTTTCCTGATGAATTGTGTATGTTTTTCATAACACATGGAACAAAAATGAGCAAATATATACGAGTGCGATGAAAAAGCTTGGTCAAAATTGTATTCTTTCCCCTCTGCGCCTAATTTTTGAGATGATAAACAAAAGAAGACGCAATTAGTCAACAACATCTCAAAACTGGGTGTAGTAGAAATGATTTACATTCAAAACTTAGAAACATTCACTGAAGATTATGCTCCCACGCCTTCGACGTGGCTGCACCTTCTCTTTCGATGCACAGTTGACATCGACGTAGCATGCCTTTCACCGCAGACTTCCAGTTTCGAAAAAGATTTAACTATAGGAATGTTCTTTTATAACTATCTTTGCCTTTGTGCAACATGTGGGGGAAAACTGAGTATGCATAGTTAATTAGAGGCTAACCTAATTCCCTAAGAGAGATGATTTTCAGGGGCCGGTTGTTCAAAAGCTGGTTAGCTTAATTCTGGATTAGCATAAAGTTTGAAGGAAGATTCTTAGACGCTTACCATCAAACTAGGAAACCTTTTTTCACAAAACTCATCTACAAGAATAGAAGTATATATTTGCAAAGTTTTGATATAAATGGATTTACAGAAATGGACCAACTAAACAGATAGTTACACATTTTAACCCAGGGTTAACGTTAAACCAGCTTTGAGCAACTGAGCGCAGTAGTTTTAAAGACACCTCATTCAACAGCTAAAAACCTGATCTTTCTAAATGTTGAAAAATTATGATTGTTTACCAAGTGATTCTTGCACAATAGCCTGCCAAAGTTCGACTACGTTTTTTTTTAGACACCCTACAGTTCAATTTGCACGTTTGACGAAAGCGAATCAAGTTTGCCCCCAGTTGACGAATTCGGCGCTTAACCAACAATGATAGCAGAGAATAAGCAAAAAGAGTAAATCTAAGAAGTTTCAGAGAGTAAAGAAGGTCTGCAATTGGTAGAATTCAATGCTGTGACTTCGCAAAACCACCCCAGTGTCGACGGGGTCTATATCTCACTAAAAGAACAAAATGTTCTGATACAACAGCACCCCCCAATGTATTAGTCAGATTAAGGCATCACTTTTAGGTTAGATGTGTGTTGGGTTAACATCGTTTGTCAATAAGCCTATGAATTGTCAGCGGTCAATAAGCACTATAACGTTCTCTTTCTGCATCTCAAGATAAGTGAAGGTACTGGATAGGATAATGCAATTCCTCTGGAAACAATATATGTAGCCCAAGATACATTCTATATGTGAACAGTATGGAAATTGCGACACCCAAGCAAAAAGTGGTAGTCTGTTCATTTGTTTAGAACCATAAGCCTTGGTAATTTTTCAAAAATGGTAATAATGAGTACGTTTTCGTATTTTGTTACACTCGTTCGAGATGTTAACGTGCTGTTTTGTGTTTGCCACAGGGCAGGACTCAGTTGTTTATTTCGTCACTCAATACCAACGTGTAGTTGTTTTTTTTTTGCATGATGTACTTTCTCGTTGATTCTGTGCTATTGATGCTCTTGCCAGGTGGCAATTTGTGGTTTTTGTGAACAACATGCGCTGTGAGAGTGATGTCAGATGACATGTCTCTTCTTGCCTCTTCTCCCAAAAAGTTGCAGATGTTTATCCGTTCGTAAAATGATGATGGGAAGGTTTTCCACGCCCAGTTTCTGTCAAACTGGTTTTGAAAACCGGTTTTAAGTTGCAAGTGAATGCTATAAAAAAGGCGCTCGAGCATGCTAGATTATCTTCGCTGCTCAAAACTCTATCATGATGATGTCGTGTTCCAGAATTCTACTGATTTTCGTTGTTTCTGGCCTCGCTGGTGTCAGCCTTGGCGATGTGAAAAGCTTTTTGGGTAGAGGCATATTCTCTCCAAGAACCGACCTGCTTGGTACGATCAATGAGGAAGCTTATGGTACTGCAAGAATCTTTATGCCTTTCAATGGGTCGTGCTATCATGTAGATCCAGTGTTTCAAACAAGCCGGTATTTCTCGTTCTACCAAAACACGGCGTCTTTTTACTCTTCGATAACCACCTCCTCAGATATCTCTGCCTCTTTTCAAAGCGATTTCACCCTAAGGACAACGTTGCAAGTTCAATCGTCTGGTATCGCTGGTTCAAACAACACAGTCACGGGAAATTCGTTGGTGTTAGTTGCAAAGTCGCTATCGTATGCATTGGACAAAACTTGCGTCGTAGATCACCCGCCCTTTACAAGTTCTTTTGGTAATGATCTCGCCAGTTTACCTACACAAATCTCTTCACCCTGGTCGAGGTCCTCTTGGGGACAGTACGATGCTTTTCTGCAGAAATACGGCTCCCACGTCGTAACGCAGATTACTACAGGATCGGAGATAGACCAAAGATCGTTTGCCAAGGAGTGGCGTTCGTACTCGGAGAGAGACTTCGAGGTGAAATCTTGCTTAGGGCTGTCTTCACCAGGAAATTTAAGCCAAACGAGCGTTAGTCTCTGCTCGAATGTTACCAGTCAGGAAATTTCAACAGTGAACGGCCTAGAGATGACCACCAAACTGACTGTGAACGGTGGAAGCAATGAAACTCGCTCCAAGTTACTCCAAGGTCGCACGGATGAACTAATTGAACAGTTTATGAACGAAGCGAACGAAACTGAGGCTCCGATTCGCTACAAGCTCACTCCTATTTGGGATATCATCAAAGAAAGTTACATTGGTGTGTCCGACAATTTCGTTAGAGGTATCAACATGGAAGCTTATTATCTCGGTTTCATGAACTTTGGCTGTGACTATCAGGCAAGCGGAGGAGTGGATTTGCAAATGTTTGACTTCACCCTGTTTAGCACCGCGGAAAATCCACAATACGAATGCACTTTGGCCGCCGAGGGCTGCCACAGCAACGACGACTGCCATTATCATCCGATTTGGTGTTCATGTGAAGGCAACTCGTGTGTTATGTACAGGGACACAACTTTGGATACGGGCACAACGAAGAAAACTGCATTCATCAATCATAATAAATGGGGATGGCATGGCTGCGATTGGAAAGTTGCTGGATCTGTATGTGATTGCTACAACGGCAATCTCGAGCGAGTGAGAGTGTGGCCAACGGATGTTTCTCAGGCAGATGTGGCGTACACGGCTCATAATAGAGTGATGTACAGGTCAGGTGGCAGGAGAATGAGCAAGAACCAAAGAGTGGAACTTTAAAGGGAAGTTGATGTTCCTTTTATTGAAACTGATCATTAACTTTTTATCTCATATAAACAATAATTTGGCTTAAAAAAGTTAAAACCACAAATCACTGTTTTACTTAACTTTTGATTCTAGAATACTGTAGTTGTTTTCTCGGAAAGCTATTCTGAGTTGTCCAAAAGTAAAATTGAAATGCGCATTTTTAAGACAGTCCAGTTCTCGTGAAGGAATAATTTTTCAAGTAGACTGGCTCCGGCATAGTCTTGACGATTTTCAACAAGCACAACGATTGAGCCATTGTCGTCTATTTCCAGAAAATCATGTTGTGGTTTTAACTATATAATTATTAGAGTGGGATTAGTTCTATTCAATCATTAGTAAGGGTTGGTAATTTTCTATGTAATCATTACTGTTGGTTAGTTACGTATAATCGATAGTCTTTGGGTTGATTAGCTAAATCTAATCATTTTATAATTTTTTTACAATGTATCGAATGGAAAATATATGAGTATCGTGGGCAAGTGAGTGAGTGTTTTTGACCTTGCATGTGTATTTCATTTCATTGAAGGAGTTGTGGGAAAATGCAAACAAACTTTTTCATAGGGAAGAAAGCGAACGAAAATTATATCGAGTTAGTTAGAAAGGAACTACTCACTTTGTTACTAAAAAGAAATTGTGTGGCTTTCCACAAGACAGGACTTGTATAAAGCCAGAAGACCCAGAAAGATGTAGTGGAGAATTCTAGCATGATTTTAGACAGAAAAACGATTCAATCTTGCAACTTGCGGTCAACCAACGGTCCTGGCTAAAAGTGCCTGGGAATGAGGACGGATCAGTATTGAAACCCGGAAAGAGACAATCTTCCGCCGACCAAATTATTTATTGTGATTCTAAGCAGTCTTAAAAGTGACGCGTTAAAATTTGACCATTTCTATTTATATTTTTTCCAAAGTATATACAAATCTAAGAATATTTCTGGATAATATAAGAATCAAGCATCCTTCAAGGATTCCTTCATACAACCTTGAACTTTACAAAAGCAACGTTAGTCTGTCTCGAAGATGCGCGCAGAATACTGCCATACAACCAATGTCCAGTGTTTCTTTGAGATCAGTGCATTGTACCCAGGCTCTTGCCCACACCTCGTCCCATGCCTTGACCAGACGCAACGTGCGCAGAGCGAGTAAATTTAAGAATAGATCCTTTCCACATTCCGATACTTTTTGCAGCCTTCATATTATACAGTTATCATGTAATCCTTTAGTCTGAGCCAAGTGTCGTCACCATAGCAAAGACTACGTCGTTATGGCAACGATTGCGTCTGCATTTGGCAGGAAGACGATAGGCGACTCCGCTGCCTTCGAAAAAGTCATCTAGTTATTAAAATATAACCATGAACTGTCCGGGAAGTAGATCTCTCTCATTGCATATATCATCTGTGTATATCGTGTTCCGCTGAGTTCAAATCTGTTATTATTATTGACCATTGAATTGTGCGTTAGCAGTGAAGCCTGGATTCACATACGAAAATCCTTTGAATTCGTCTTGATTAATAGTCTCTAGAACTCCCCTCTCTGACGGTGTTAATTTTGCTGTTTCACGTGTGAACTCTAACTCGAAATTGACTGGATCTAAGTAGCTTTTCTAAAAAGTGGAAAGATTACCCCAGTGTAAGAAGACTATAGAGAATTTTGACTTCACGACAAGATTCTCGTTTTCTCCAACAAATTTCCCTTCAAAATGCTTTCATGTCAAAATTCTAAGTAATCGTTTCTCAAGTTATATCTGACTTACCCCGACTTTAGGTTTAAAAGGAGGTTCTATTGCCCTGTTTTCTAATCTTCTCCAGTCGATTTCTTGAAAAAAGACATGATCTCTGATAGCTTTCTCTCCTACGGAAGTACAGCCAAGCCTCTTGCTTGGATCTTTGGTCATAAACTGAAAACAGAACGAGCGAACTCCAGCTTTGGAATATTCAAAAAATTTTTGATTCAACGCAGACTTACTCACCCCTTTTATTACAAGAAGGGCTTCTCTTGACAACCACACAGGAAACAAAACTTCCTCGTGAAGAATGCAGTAAAACAGCTCGTCCTCGTTGTCAGCTTCAAATGGAGGCTAAAGTTTGAAAAAAAACCCCTTAGGTAACCATTGTAGGAAGAGCTCGGTTCTCAGCTATCAATTTCCTACTAAGAAGATTCCAGGTGGTGCAATTTTGTTCAAGCGTAATACCTGTCCGGCCATCATTTCGTACATGAGTACTCCCAACGCCCACCAGTCGACAGAAAAACAGTACGGCACCTCTTGTAAGATCTACAAAACGTAGACACTCTAAATCTTTCAACGTTTCTTACGCTTCACCAAGCCCTACTGAACGACGGCATGTGGTGGTCAATGTGCACTTATCATGAGAAGTGATCTTAATTAAGTCTTGTCATTATATGTTGTTTTTAAAAAAGTATGAACTTCGTATTAGAGCACCATTCCCTGCCCTGTGAGGCTTTTTGACTAAGGTACTATGAATGTATGCTGCGCCGTCATTTACACTGGTGCGCTGCGCGCTGTAAAAGGGGTTCTAACTTCAAATAGGATATCAGCCAATCAGGATTCTTTTTCCGGCGAGAACCGCGCAATAAATTTTCTGTTTTAAAGGACTAAGACGAGTCTCGAGGAATGGTAATTTCAGCGAAAAGGAAAAGCTTGTTTTTGAGCGAAAAAAAGTCAAAAAGACAAGAAAATACTACTTTTTAAAAGCGGAATTCAATTCGAAAAAGTAATACTTGGCTCATTGGGTAGCTTTAAGTGTTTCACATCATTTGTCAGCAAAAAAATGCAGTGCGCCGAACGAAACTTCAACATTCTACTCTTAAAAACATGCTTAATTTGCATCTCCAAATATACTTTTTTTATGAAGCATCAGGTAAGGTTGAAGCTCTTTTAACTTTGTTTTTATTCATTTGCTACTTCAAGTAAGAGGCTTCAAAGATGGCGGCGAAGTTATCGTTCCAGGTCTCTTAGAGTTCAATCACTGGTATCCATACTGGAGTATGAATTAGTGATGGGCGATGCCAAGAATATCGATTCGATTACGATTACGATTACTTTTCGGACCAAGTATCGATGGTATCGATTACTCAAACGATTACTTATTGCATAATTCTTCTAATATAAAATGTTAAGTTGTTTGTTACAAAATTTTGTATCGTCATGCATCGATCTAACATTCAGGTCGTATTAAGGGGTACTCTCAATTTCTCACACATTTAGATTACGTGAAAAAATGTTATAAATTAGTGAAAAGTTTGGCGGCAAGTAGAAAATTTAAATAAAAAGGTAACTGAGGGCATAAAAACTTGAGTATAGGCGAGTTCATATCATAAAAAATAAACATTATGAACTAAAAATAAAACTTTAAAATGTTCCGATGTTTTGAGGTCATAAGTGATGGCTGTAGTTTGATCAACTGGGTCAATGTTTGAGTCGCTACGTGGTCGCTACATCACATTTTCCGCCATTTTCATCTTAAACCGCGCTTGCGGGTTTTGAGTGTATTCTTAATTCTGATAAAATGCACAGAACGACGAATTCAAATCAAAATCTAGGCATTTTAGCTTTGTAATATTGCTGAAATGTAATCTTTACAATGAGAATTACATAATAATAGCAAATTCAGCGAGTAATCGAAAATATTTCGATACCTCTCTAGTATCGATTACTTCCGGTAGTAGCCTGGTATCGAGCAGTATCGATTACTCAGTAATCGGTAGTCGCCCACCACTAGTATGAATAGATTATGGGTTCAAAAATACCCTAAATATTATTTAAAGTGCCTCAATAAATGGTGGATATTGATTTACAAAGGCTATTGGGTACAATTGCAGAATACCCTGTCATAGTGGGTTAGAGTTAGGAGTGGGTTAGGGTCAGGTTCAGAATTTAGCAACAATAGTTGAAGGATATTCTGCAATTGACCCAAACAAAGCAAATGAGGACATAAGTCAACTTTCCCAATGGTTTCTAGTGGTCTGACCATCTGAAACTCATGTATTCTGAAGGAAAGGGGAGGGGAGGGGAGGAGATAGCATCAGAGAGAACAATGTGATATGTTATTTTCGCTTTACCTCGGGTGCAATGTAGTCGGGGGTGCCACAAAATGTATTGGTGGTCGTGCTGGTGGACAAATCCATGATTTTACACATGCCAAAGTCAGCCAGTTTGATGTGACCTTCTCTGTCCAGTAACACATTATCCAACTTTAAATCTCTACATGGAAAATAAATCATGTTTAACTAAGGTCAGCACGTGATGAAGTCATGCAATACCCACCGATATATGATTCCTTTCCTGTGCAAAAATTGCAAAGCTGATACACATTCGGCAGCGTAAAATCTACAAAGGAAGAAATCTGTTGGCTACATGATTCTCTAAATGTGACTCTTTCCGAATTTTGTTAATATACCTTGCCCGAGCTTCATCAAATTTTCTTGCTTTTTGTATTTGAAACATTAAATCTCCTCCATTGACATATTCCATGACAAAAAATAACCTATCCTGTGGAACGAGATATTATAAGACAAAATGATATCAAGGAAAAGAATCTGGAAATACTAAAACTAAGCTCTAGGAGGAGATTTCCAGGAAAAAAATCAGTGAAATAAAAGATGTAGTAACTTTTTTTGACTAACCGAAGTTTGAAAACATGAATGTAAAGACGTTAAAAAAGGATGATTGGAGGCCAAAGCTAGAACAGTTTTCTCGATCATTGTACACTCGGCATCGTCATCCTCCATTATAACTTGTTTCTTTAAAACTTTGACAGCATAGAGCTCCGTCGTGCCTTTGCGTTCAGCCAACATCACCTGGTAATATTGTAACAGAAATACTGCTCAGAAATGTCTGATTTATGTATATGCGGTGATAAACTCCGTAAATTATGTACCTTGCCGTAAGTGCCTTTCCCTAGAACCTTAAGCAAGTCAAAATCTTTTAGTGAGTAATGAGACACTCCATTTATCTGGCGTTTAACTTGGTTCTTCTTCGAGATACCCTCCAAGTGACAATCCAGTGACTGGTTTGAAGGAAACTCTCTTAGACTGTGACTTTTTGTTGGAGTTTCAGGGTGATCAAATGAGCCTTCAGGTTGGGATATTGATTTATGAAGGAGAGGTGTTGTCTCTGAGGATATTGATAACTAAAAAGAATGGAACATTATTGGTATGTTAACTAACAGAGCTTTAGCTGTATAAGTATGACTGACCCATAAAATGGCATGAGTTTTCTCCTGACAAGTAAGAAGGGTAAACAATTGTCACTCGCTGATCTAAAGGCACCAGAAATACAAGTGCCCCTAATTCAAATCATTGCAAAGTTTCTGAGATGTTGAGGAAGGTCATTCACTTACTTTCTTTTGTTTATTCTTGATATCATGAGCATTCTGGCCGATGATCGTAAGCATTTCAGCAATTTGCTTCGTGTTTACACCACAGTTATTTCCCACGTTTGTTTGACACCGTTTATGCACATTCAGTTGACAGACTAAAAAAGTCCTCAATGTTCAATGAATGTCCCTTGTACTACGAGAGAAGGCCTTACACTTCATCCATGAAATGTGTTGGCAATCGTGTCGCAGTTTAGCTTGTCAACAGTTGTGACAATTACAGTAACAACTTGTCAACAAGCTTTGAACGCAACTTTCAAGATATCTGCTTTTTGGATGTACATCTACTGTATGCCAACTTGTATGAATCAAAGTTTTGAGAGCAACCAACCTTGACACTGAACACCTTGCCGGTACAGTCCATACAACATTGAACCACAATGATTGCAAAATGTGGGGCGCCTATATGTGTGCACCTGGAATCTGTGTGGGACATTGATTGTAAATCTCGAACCCCCAATCTAAACATTTATCAAACAAAAACCGCATTTAAACCATATAGCATACTAAGTAATCAGAAACATTTACAAGTTCTTTGGAAATAACATGCTCACTTTTTAATAAGATTGTTAAAAAACAAACTTGTGCAACATAATCTAGCCATGTTCAATAAGCCAATCATCACAAGTACAGCTACATTAAACATATGTTCCATTCAATAAAACTATTGTTAAGACATGATAAAGCTCACCAGTTCTGACGCCTCATCCTTATGTCCTGGACAAGCTGTGACAACATCTTTATGACATCTCTTGTGCACAACCTTTGTACATACTGAAAGGAAGAAAACAGTTTAATAAAACAAAAATCTCGTTTTAACTTATATGTATAAGCTTTCATGAATACCTTGGCACTGGTAGCCTTGCTTGCCTATCAGTCCCCTAGAAATGAACAGTTGCAATGATTAGCATGGACTACATGTCACCTAAAATGATTTGTACTCTCAGATTGGTTTTATGACATAACAATGCCTGTGCAATCATTGGCCTATTGGCCATGAAAACAAATTAAAACTTTTTTTAAACTTGTATAAAAACATGAACATAAAAAGATGATTTTTCGTTTTCGGCCTTCACATTCATAGACTTTGAAGTATGGCCAACAAAACACAGACCATCAGCTGTGCTCAAGTGTTATAAATTCTGCTCAGTTACTATACAAAAAACAGCTAACATTTGAAGCAGCAAAGCATGCCATGCACAGTAAACAAGCGATTCGATGCGTAGTCATGATCACGGTGTATCATCATTTGCAATACAATAATTTTGCACTATTCAGTAGTTATAGTCATTTCAATTGGTGTATTTCATTATTATGATTGCTGCTGCACGTGTGAATGGAAAAGCTGAGACTTCAACAAGTTTGATTTGAGTGCTCATTTTGACAAGCATGGATCAATATACTAGAAAGAAACACACTCAGACAACTTCTTGCAAGTGTTTACTCCAGTGTAATGCATGCTCTCCAAACATGCACTTTGGATTTATCACATACAATGTAAATATTTTATATTTTTGCACCTTTAGTTATAATTAGCCATGTATATCCCCACAGGAGTATAGCTGCAGGAATGAATTACTACTCAGTTTAATTTTTCTGCTAGCATGTGCATGACTCCACAATGGTAAAGATGTCAAAATATCATTCCTCTTATTGGTTTAAATTTTATGTTCACATTCCTTCTATATTTCAGCATTTAAAATATTTCATTAGCATTGGCTAGAAGCCTAGAACGATGTTTTCAAAGAATTAATCGTGCCTTTATCCAACTTGTTGCTTGGATGTTATTTTGAATGTAAATAAACAAAAAGATACTACGGTAGAAAATCTAGCAATAGTTTGCTATGCCTTCGTGTTTACATTTACGTCAAAAAGATAAGAAAACAGACTTTTGTGTCAAAGGCTTTTCATTTTTTAAGCCCGATTCTGCTTTACATTTTGGTTAATAATAATCATACAAAAGGTATTTACCATGGGAATGCGAGGAAAGCAAAACAATGACAAAAACATCAACTGCATTTGCAGACTAACAAGTGTTCAGCTGGTGTGCATATACAGTTGTTTAAAGATTGTCTTTTGTGTGAACGTACACGTTTTGTGCACGGATTAACACACGCATATGTGGGCATAATTTAGCATGTGCAGTTTGAGAAGGAACAAAAGGCGTGTTGCGTGACTGTTTTGTCTGAAATTCGCTTCATAATAAATTGCGACATTTTCGAACGTGCTAAAGAATTGCAGAGAATTCCTAAACGTTCTAATAGCATTTAGAGCGAATTAGAAACATTTTGAGGAGAATTGAGAACAATTTCGAATGCGTAGAATGATTTGAGTCGCCCTCAATAGTTTGAAATAAGTTTTTAAACATGCATAGTTTGTGTGACTGCTTGTGATATGCACTTGCAGGAGCTCGCTCAAATAGAATGCAGCGGTTATCGTTACAAAGTATGCACAGGGTAAAGCTAAAAATAAATATGAAATCGACAAATTAGTGTTGCAAAGCTTACCAAATGAATTCATTACAATGAGCACAAAATGTCGGTTGATACAAGAAGGTTGCCATGAATTTATGTCCATTAATTTGGTGCACTCGTCTCCTCATAGCCCCTCTGCGACCACGAGCTTTTAGAGCGCCCTCCTTCATTTTAAACTTTGGTCTTCTGTCTGAAATATCACGAACAAATTTTGCTTTACTAAGCGAAAAACTATCATGAGTAAATCACGTAGCAGACTAGACCAGGAAACAAAACTGTAAAAAATACAACCGCATGAAAATGAACGGATCAAACATTGTGACAATGTTACTCAGCGAAACACAGAAAAAGAATATGAAATATTAACAGATGTTTTCATGTATGAAATATAGTTATATGTTTGGGTTTTATATATAATTGCCATCACTGTCATGTTGTTATTACCTGCGCCAGTTGATTCTGTCAGTTCAACTTTGAGTCGTACTTGGCCAGACGGCTCTAGTTGTATCTGTTAAAAAATGCATTTACATTTCAGAAATCTAGTGGTGAAATATGGACCGCAAATCAATTTTTTTCCTACCCACAAAAAATCCGAATTATCGTTCATGAGTTTCTCGAAGGGAACTTTTACATTAGCGACAAAAGGATCTGGCGGAAGTTTTGCTTTGTGAAACACTGTCAAACCCAGAACCTCGCCATTGTCGATGAATTTCTCAAACACTTCTTCCCATCGCGGTGTCGACGTCTTTCCCTTGGCCTGAGTTTGCGCCAAGTAAATTTCGTCGACGTCGATCGAAACATAGGGATCTATGTTCGTCAACTTCAGACCATGGTGATGTAAGTTAGTCGGTTTTAAATCCTCTGCTTCAAAGATCTGCAACTTCAATGTGCCACAAAAACCGACCATCCCTCTTAAGTATCAAACCATCAACGATCTTGCGATGAAAACAAAGTTCAAAAATCAGTTTTCTTGCCTTCGAGAAATGTTGATTGCAAGTCACGACAACTTAGCTTCCGGTCCAGCATGCATCACGATCCTAAGTACAGTACAAACTTCAAAGAGCGTGACGCCGATTTCTGGAAATATTGTTGCAAAGTATGCCCAACAGTATTTCTGGAAATGTTCCAAAAATGTTGCAAACTATGTTCTAATTGATTTCTAAAAATATCGTTGCAATTGCTACATGCAGTGTTGCAAATTACGCGTGATTGCATGTAGTCTCTGACAAACCGCTACCGGTAAGGTCTGCGAACTGCTTCCGTTTTGTTTTTCAAATCGTTGATGTCATGCAAGTTTACATACAATACATACATGCATAAACTTTATTTAAACACGGAGAACTATCAGTTTCGGCCATGTTTGTTGAAAATTAAATAAACCCGATCGTACTTCAGCATTTTTATCTGAGAAATTACAAATCTTTGTTCATTTTTTCTTCAAGTTTGGCCTGTGAAAACGTCTGGATTTGAAAAGCGTGGAAACAATATTATAGAACCAATGTTAGAACAATACTGTTGAAAAATATGAAAATGAATAGATTAATTGTGCAACACTCTTGGAGTATGCTAGAACAATATATACTGGCCTTGCAATATGAGTTTGTATGTTATATAGTGTATTATTTAATGGTGAATAAACAGCTAACTCTTGACCTTTGTCCATCAGATTCAGCACAAATAGGTGTCATCTCATGTGATCAAACGTTTTCAAGAACTGGAGGTAAAACGTTTATTCAAAGTTTACAAAAGGAGAGTCATCAGACCTGTTTCAGATGTTAAACTTTTATATCAATCAAAGTATTGACATCGGATGGACAGGTTTTTGACATGAAAAGTTTGACATTGCACTGAAATTTGTTCAAAGAAACGTTGGAGTAATAAAGCTTACATTGTAGCCACAGTAACATTGTATAGGTCATTAAGACACTATGTGTTGTCTCTTACACTAAGTACAACTATGAAATTTACAATGTTAGATGATGGACTAATGCCTTATCATCTTTGTCCAAGATGAAGAATAATCACAACATGATCTTCACTTCCCAGCACTTGCTTTTGGGTTACGTAAGACAAGAATCACAGAATCACCTCGTAAAAACATCTTTGCAATGTACCGATCCTTATTCACTGGTTTTCCCTTTTTCTTCCCCTTGCCAGCTTTTGGAGTTTCCGTCCAAACTTCTTTTACGTTTTCCAACACCATGTTACAATGACGATCAAATGCTTTCACTCTCGCGAGAAGTTTTCTGTTGTTACGACAGTTGATGAGAATTTGAGCGTTATCTTTGACAGATTGTGTCAGGATTGATAATGGTCCTGTAGCAAACTCTTCTTGTTCACGTTGAGAGAGTTCTTCTGGTGTCATATCAGACTTGGGCTTTGAAGCGCTAGAAAGTAAGATCAGTTACATCATATCTACTTTTAGACATAATACAATTCAGTTCTACAACTTTGGGTGAAGTATAGGACTGGTAACTGCTGCACATAAGTTTTATAGCAATCCACTAATAACCAACCTCACATATTCAATAAATATATTGGCCCAGAAATCGTAATTTTTCCCGTCTAACGTATCATAGAAATACTAAATATCGCTATATCATAGTAGAAAAAATATTGAATTGTAGTACTTAAGGCTACTTACAGCGAAGCCATGGTTGATTGCGAAGATTTTAAAGGATTACAAAAACAGTTTTTCTCGCTCCTTACAAGAAGTATTCTGACGTTCGCGCGTCGTTTGCAAAATGTGACAGCGATACCATAGCGGACACTGACAGCGGCGTACTTATACCGGGGGGATACTCAGTGGGGATACTCCGTGAATGAACCACAGCATTTGATTTTTATGCAAAAACATACGTTTTCACTTCCTCAAACACTACTTTCTATATTCTAGAAGCTTAACAAATGCTATCGAACGTGGAAAATATTTAACGAAGTTTATGAAAGTTTTTAAAAGTGATGTTTTTGTGTTTTTGCTATTTTCAAAAAATTGTTTTTGAAGAGTATCACGTTTTTCCAAACCCCCCTGCACTAAAGTGCATGCGCATTGCGCACAACGTTACAAAAACGAAGCGAGATTTTTAACAAGATTTTTTGAAAATTCAATAAAACTTTGCGAGAAAACTGCTTGAAATATCGCTAATTGTCATTGCTTTTCTATAAAAGAGCGAGTTTTTAGCGTTTATCAAGTAGACAGCAATCAAAATGTCTTTAGCCGACGAATTATTGGCGGATTTAGAGGAAATTGGTGAAGATGGAGCCGTGGTTGATAATGAAAATATTGAAGAAGCCATGGAGCTAGGCGATGTTTCTGACTCGAAATCAGTGAAACACATCGCTAAACTAAGAGATGGAAAGCAACTCAGCGATGTTTTGGAAAAAATACAGGAATTTTCTCTGCAACCAAGAGGTCAAATGTTTGGTCCCATTGAGACTGACCCTGAGTACCAACTAATTGTTGAAGCTAATAATCTGACAGTGGAAATTGATAATGAAATTAGTATTATACACAAGTACACTCGAGACTCTTATGCAAAGCGTTTCCCTGAGCTTGAATCGCTTGTACCTAGTGCATTAGATTATATTAAAACTGTGCAACTACTGGGAAATGCTCTTGAAGTTAGTAATGTTGATTTGACGGAGATATTGCCACCTGCAACGAAAATGGTTGTGAGTGTGACTGCATCGACAACACAAGGCGAACGTTTGGAGGATGATGAGCTGGAACGTGTCATGGAATCTTGTCAAATGGCGCTAGACCTTGTTGAAGCGAAGGCAAAGATTTTTGAATATGTTGAATCAAGGATGTCTTTCATTGCTCCAAACACATCGTGGATTGTAGGTGCAACTGCTGCAGCAAAGTTGATGGGCAGTGCTGGAGGACTGACAGGATTGTCGAAAATGCCTGCATGTAATGTTCTGTTGCTAGGTGCTCAGAAGAAAACTTTGACTGGGTTTTCAAGTGCAGCTATTTTGCCTCATACTGGGCATATTTATCACTGCGATTTAGTCCAGGTTTGTTCTCTGCTATAGAATGATATCTAGTTTATATGAGGTTGATTTGACTGACACAAACCAAGTAGTTTATCAACAAAACAAGTTAATAAATTGATGGTATTCTATGTATTGTGTTTGCTTGAGTTTTTCTTAACTTCTTGTTATTTCTATTCTGATGACTAGGGTCTTCCTCCTGACTTTCGAAAGAAAGGGGCAAGATTGGTTTCAGCGAAATGCACGTTGGCTGCGAGGGTGGACAGTTTTCATGAAAGTACGGATGGTGCGGTTGGTCGAGGGTTATTTGAAGAAATTGAGCACAAATTTGAGAAATGGTTAGAACCTCCACCTCTCAAGGAAGCCAAACCGTTGCCAAGACCTGACGAGGCACCGAAGAAGAAACGAGGTGGGCGACGCGTTAGGAAAATGAAAGAGAAGTCCGCAGTCACGGAGCTACGTCGCCAAGCAAACCGCGTTCAGTTTGGCAAGATTGAAGAGGATTTGTTTCAAACGGATATAGGGTTTTCATTCGGTACGCAAGCAAAAGGATCAGGGAAGGTTCGAGCTGCTGCAGTTGATAAGAAAACACAAGTATCTGTTTCTAAGAGACTACAGGTAGAAATGAATATACTTATACTAGATAGCTGAATAACTGAAGTCTTGCTAGAGATCTAGTGAGAGTCATCTCTTAAGGAGGCTCCCTACAGTTGTGATGACGTTTCGAGTATCTTCAAATTGAACGGTTATCCTCTTTGATTGCGCATTTTTTCATCTTGGCAGTAATATTCAATAACT